>PVHX01003151.1:0-149202 GCA_004024805.1 Geosciurus inauris
ATGGAGTTGGAGAATATCATGCTAAGTGAAGTAAGCCAATCTCAGAAAACCAAATGCCGAATGCACTCGTTGATAAGTGGATGCTGATCCATAATGTGGGGAAGGTCATGGGAACAATGGTGGATCTCTGTTCACAGGGGTGTAAGGGGGGAGGGGGCATGGGGACAGCAAGGGTGATGGAATATGATGGACATCATAGTCCTAGCTTTATGTATGACCGCATATATGTTGTGATTCTATACAACTTACAACTAGAGAATTGATATGTTATCCTCTATCCATGTACAATTAATCATTTACACTGTTAACATGTAAGCCTAAATTAAAAAAAAAAAAAGCCAAAAAAAATCTATTTTTTCTTTCTTTATTTTTGAGTACCCTTAGGCTTGACATTCCTCACATGCTTTTTTTTTTCCAAATAAAATCAGGAGAGTTATTAAAACTTCAAATAAATATCATGAGAGCTATTAAAACTTCTTTGTTCAAATGATCCTCCTCTCCCCTGATCAAAATCTTTGAACTACTCTCTAGAGATGAGCATCAGAATGATAGCCTGCTCCTTGGGATGCTCTGGAATAGGAGTGCTGAGTTGGGGCAGTAGCCTCTAGTCTTTGTCTTTTGCCTCTACAGGATGAAACTTCTACTCTGAGAATGAGCTGCCATGAATGAAACCAGGGCTTCAGTATTCTTTGCCTTCTGAATCCTTTGTAACCCTTCTATAGGCTGGTTGGAAGAAGAGGTCCCTTGACCTCTCAGTCAAACGTTCCAGGAATATAGCCTCTGAAACCTGTAAGTAGTTGAGGGTGTGGGAAATGCAAAAGACCTATCTTTCTTGGTGAGAAACTGTATCCCTTAACCAGGAGTGATGGGATGTGGACCTGTGCCTCCTTGGTCACGCCCATCCAGGTGGAGCTTCTGTTGAGGAGACAGGGAATGCATCTATGGCACAAGTTCCAAAGACTCCATCTGTCATTAGTGTTTTTATTGTGAGTAAATGTTTCTTTACCTCTCCTAATTGAAAATACAGTTGCCATAACTGAATTGGGACAGTTTTCAAGAGACTTTAAATGGTTGCTTTTTAAAATACACATCACCATTATGGATGTTTCAGTGCAGAATGGGGTCATGGAGTTCCTCACACTGCTGTTCCAGAAGTGAAATTCCAGTGAATGCATCTTTAATACATCCAACTTTACACAGTTTTCCATAGTTTCTATTATGACAATGTATTGTGAGCATTATCAGATACAGTTAAAAGAAACAGGTCAAAGATTTGAGAGAAAAAGGTTGTCTTTTTCAAAAATAAGGCAAAGTTATGGTTAGTAGCTTTTCAGATATTTCCTTAATGACTAGAATCATTTATAAATTGAAATTCCAATTATTTGCATATAAACATATGCTTTCAATCAGCTTGAAGGCACTTGGAAATAGTTGATTTTCTTAATATTCTGATTCTCCCTTTGTAATTAATTCTTATACCAATACTTTGAAGCTTTCAGTTCCCCTGTCTAAACTAGAATACAGATTGTTTTCTGCTTTCTGTGTAGACTGAGAATCCTTGAGAATCTCATTGCTCATCTTTGGACTCCATAGTGTTCATCATTGTTTTTTATTTGAAATAAAATAAATTCAGAAGTGACATGTGTCCAAATTAACTCACAAATTAACACATTGGTGTGCTATAGCATCATGAATGCCAGCCAAGATGTAAGACTTATAAGTGAATGTTAAGTACAGTTTATTGTTCACAGGAGTAGCCATAGCCAGATTATTATCCTTTTGCTTTAGTTCCCTGAGCCTCAGTTCCCACAGGGCAAAACCATGAAGGCCAGGTGACTTTTGCACACACTTTAGGTTGCAGTAAGGAAAGGAACTGCAAGTTTCTGGGACCCAAATATTTCTTAATCAATAATCCTCCTTGAACTTTGCACTAAAAAGAGACATTATCTTTGAGATACTGGACAGTAAACAACCCTGTCTTTTGTTACAGAAGGAGCCTCTATACCTTTCTTCTAAGGTTGTTTGCTTAAAAGGAAAATATTCTTAAAAAGATCATCCAGAACAAAGCTCGCCAGTAGTGCTTGTGCATAAAACACGTACATAAATGCAAATGACCAATGAAAAATTGTCTGTTAACAATATGAATCATTTAGGCTCAAAAGTCTTATGATAACAGCCGAGTTAAAAAGCAACACTCTGAAATGGAAGCCTCATTGTAACGAGGTGTTTTAAAGTGAAATTTTTATATAACTGAGGTTTATACTTACAAATCCAAAATTTGAAAGGATAAATATTTGTGATGGAAACAAATGCCAAAAAATATATATCAAATGTTTGTGTAATTTAAAATATGTTAAAAACTCCATAGACATTTATTAACAGGTACAATCTAACCTGCTTGTGTCTAATCTAAGACCCTTGTGCTTGTGTAAGTGAGGGTAACTGAAAATTGCATAGAAGGCTTCCCTGGTCAAATATAAGGACACTCAGGAGGAGGAACTGGCTAACCATCTAGCTAGACTTGGGATTAAATCCTTAGAGCCATTAGCTAGACACACAGTCATTTAGGAATCAAGCTCAAGATACTTCTTTTAAAATTGAAAAAAATCTAGGATCTTACACCTTGCCATGGAGTGACGGGAAGTATCTTTAAATATATTAGCCAATCTGCATCTCAGATAACATTAATTTTAATTAAAGAAAAGCCTTTACTAACCTATTTCTAAGTATATCTCACTAATTTCACCAGTGAATAACCAATTCTAACAGTTCAATGACAAAATTTCCAGTGTGGATGAGAGTAGTTACAAAACTCCTAAGTGGCTGAGTTCTTTTATATTTAATGCTGGGAAGTGTGTGTATGTGTGCTGTTCCGTTGAGATGAGGAGATAGGGAATGCATCTATGGCACAAGTTCCAAAGACTCCATCTGTCATTAGTGTTTTTATTGTGAGTAAATGTTTCTTTACCTCTCCTAATTGAAAATACAGTTGCCATAACTGAATTGGGACAGTTTTCAAGAGACTTTAAATGGTTGCTTTTTAAAATACACATCACCATTATGAATGTTTCAGTGCAGAATAGGGTCATGGAGTTCCTCACACTGCTGTTCCAGAAGTGAAATTCCAGTGAATGCATCTTTAATACATCCAACTTTACACAGTTTTCCATAGTTTCTATTATGACAATGTATTGTGAGCATTATCAGATACAGTTAAAAGAAACAGGTCAAATATTTCACACCCACACACATATATATATTTTGGGGGGAGTACCAGGGATTGAACCCAGTGACACTGAACCACTGAGCCGTATCCCCAGCCCTTTTTTAAATATTTTATTTAGAAACAGGATCTTGCTAAGTTGCTTAGGGACTCACAATCCTCCTGCATCAGTCTTTGAGATTTGGGATTACAGGTACACACCACTGTGCCCAGAAGGAAAGTATATGCTTGATAAAGGCAAAAACCTTTATCGTATAGAGTGAAGAGTAAAACTTCTGGACTAGACATGTGAACTTACCATCTTGGCTGGCATACAGCAGGTTACAAACCCCATCACAAGGGGTTACCATGAAATCCATTTTGTAGCTAAGGCAACAAGGGTACAGAGAGAAATTTGCTTGGGGTCACAAAGATGGGAAATACTGACCTATTGGTAGTATCCACTTCTGTGCTACAATTCACTTCTGGGTTCTGTTGCTGCTTTTCAACTTCCCCATGTTCTGTTCCTATCAAGCGGTTGATTTTCATTATTTACTTCTTTTATGGGTCTCCTTTTCCTTTTTCTACTAGTTAGCAAACCCAAATTTGCTGGGAGCTGAAAATCCACATATAGCAGCTCATTGAACTTTTTGTTTTAAATGGCCATCGGTAGAAGCAGAATGAAAGCATAGGGCCTGGGTTTGGAGGAGGAGGTTATGAAAGCTGCTTCCCGGATTCTTAAGGGCTGTGGAAAGCTGCTCTCTCCATAAGTGGTTTGTGACTGTGTTTAATTTTAAGGTTAACAAAAGGGGGAATGGGAGCA
This sequence comes from Geosciurus inauris, assembly GCA_004024805.1. NCBI lineage: Eukaryota > Metazoa > Chordata > Mammalia > Rodentia > Sciuridae > Geosciurus > Geosciurus inauris. Next base: position 4,026 of record PVHX01003151.1, read on the forward strand.
GGTGATGGCTGGGTTGCGCTTGATGATTCCAGCTCCATTCAGGAGCACGTTTCTGTGGTGACCGGCTGGTATTGTGTAAGGATGATTATTAATTCCAACTATCAGCAGGGCCTGAACCAGATTAATCTCCATATGGCAGAGACACATGAGATCCGAGTGTGAGCATCGATATACACAGGTCCCAACCTTATCTACATGCTGGCCCAGAGCGTGTCAGTTTCTAATTCTTCTTTGGGAATATATCATTTGATTCATGTGTGAAAGATCAGTGAAGGAGGAGTATAAATCCCACTTTGGTTCAGCCTTCTAGGCAGTTCGAGCCTGCTAATTTCTGCAATATGCATGATGTATAACAGAGTGGCAACCTCTCAGATTTACAGTCTCTCCTTGGAGTCAAAATTAAGCAGGCAACCATTTATTAACATTACAAAGACAGAGACCCATGTTCTGGTTAACACTCTAAGTTCACAGAATTTCGATGAGTGAAAAACTCTTCTAAATCTCTTTACCCAAGCTGTTGATTTACAGGCATGAGTAAGCAAATGTGAGTGTTGGAGGGTATGATATCCACATTGTTTATTCTCTCTGGTCAAATGTTCCTTTATTTGACAGGTCTTTCCAGACCATACTCTATAAAATAAGCCTTTCCTTATCCATGTTACTTTCTCTCACTTTCCTTCCACTACCTTTATATACCTTCATAGAATTTATGACTACCTGATATGTCTATGTAGGTGTGGTTGTCTGGCTTCCTCCCTTAGAATTAAGTTTAATGAGAGCAAGGACTTTATCTTACTCATGGCTGCATACAAAGAGCCTAGATTAGTGCCTGATACACAGTAGGGTTCCAATAAATATTTGATAAAGGAGAACGATATTAAATGTTTACAAAATCACTTCTCCCTTTCTAGAGGCAATGGGGAAAATGTAAATATAATATTGTTCAGCATTCAAAGTAAAGAACTTTAATTTGCACAATGCTGTTGGCAGAGAATATTTCATTTAACTGCCATTAGCCCTTGTCCTGGAATGACTCCATGCTATTGAATTGCAAATATTTCTGCTTTTACTTGGAAGAAGCAAAAGAATTGTGTGGTAGCAACTAAATGTTTCCTTTTTTTTAAAAACATGCAATTTGCTATCTATAGAATAACTAGATTATCCTTAATGGCAAGGCACAAATAATAAGCATTTTGATTAAGACAAGTTGGAGAAAAGGCAAAAGCTAATAAAAGTAAGGGGAAAAAATCTAATGTGGCCTCCTCAAATTAAGTAAATTGACTATATAATGAGAAAAAAGTTTAAATTAGTTACCCAGTGGCCTCAAAATGAAGCATTAGTAATGTTTATTACTGGAAATCTGCAGAACTTAATATTAATTATTCTATTATTTTTTTCTTTAAAGCTTAATTCAACCAGTAGCTGGAACAATTAAGAAAACCTTTCAGGAAAGAAAGTCATTATGAAGAAGACAGGTAAAATTTACCAATAACTCCTAGATATTGCTAATGTTACCACATACAAATATCCCACAACATACTCTTTTCTAAGACCACCAGGCTTTATGGAACAATTCTTTATCTCTAGCAGAAAAGGCAAATTTTTCACTTTGCCAAATTTTGTGGCTGAATTTTAAAATCCACAGTACAAAGATTTTCAGGATATTCCAAACTTCTTCATGTGTTTGATGTTTTTCTTTTATGGTATGGTGAAGCTTAAGGTGAGGTAAATAGATTGTCCAGCAGTCAAAGAGCAGGGTAGCATACTATCCACTCAGACTTCAAGGGGCCACTATCCAAGGCTATTTCCAAGTGGGCTTCTTCGTTGGTCATGTCTCCCTAAATTACTTATTGTTTTTGTTCTCACTTACAAAGGTCTCTTTTCAGCCTTCATTTCTCTCCTAATGTCTAACACATCTGACAGTCTTAAAGCTCCAACTCAATTTAGCTTCTCTTAGGAAGCCTTGCTGGTCTCCTCCAATTCATTGACCGTCATACTCACTGGCTGTAATGGTAATGATGATAACAATAATGATATGATAAAATAAACATTTATAACATTTATTAGGCTCTTGCAATGTTCCAGAACTGCCATTTAATTCCATTATTTCATTTGAACCTCCTAACATCCTATCAGGTAGATACTACCATCATCCACATTTTTGCAAACAAGGTATAGAAGGATTTATGAATATTTGAGGTCATTGTCTACATGGAAATGAGAACTTCAGTCAAATCTACAGAGTTCTCATCATACAGAACTTAATTGTATGGTGTCTTATTATCATTGTTGTCTCATGTAGGTATTTTTGCCTGACAAAGTAGATTATAGGGCATAAGGCAGATTATTTATTTGATATAATGCTTAAGGTTTTGATTATCAAAGGTTTTGAAGATCACCAAGTGGAATTAGTTGATGATTGATTGATACTGTGGGTTAAGAATATGTCCTCTTTCAGTGCCCCAGAGGAAAGAGAACTATCACAACTTCTTTATCCTTTCTCCATCTTCCTGTTCTTGAGAGTCTTTTGATGAAATTTCTTCACCAACAGGAATGAATGCTTTGTTCACCCAAACCCAACATAAGACAGTGCGTTCTCTCAGTGACTTAATATCCAGGCTTAATAATGTCTGTTCTTTTATCCACTTGATTAAAAACTGTTTAACAGAGTTTCAGTCTCTCATGAGGCTGACCTACCATAGCTCATTCACTGTTCTGCAATTGACCACAGAATACTTGAGCTGAAAATGACCGAGGGGAAAATCCAACTCATTCTCCTCTTCTTGTAGATAAGGAAATGAGACTAGTTGGTCAAAGCAGGTACCTTGTTTTCCTAGAATTGGTTTATGACTCTTTTTCTTGGAATCTTATTCTCATATCCCCAGATGTAGAATCTTATGTAGGAAAAAATATCTATATCTATTTGACTAGCTAGCTCTATCTATCTATCTATATAGATAGTTAGATATAAATCAAGTTAAGAGTTAGTGTCTTTTTTTAAAATTTTTTTTAGTTGTTGATGGATCTTTACTTTTTTAAAAATTTTATTTATTTATATGTGGTGCTGAGAATCAAACCTAGTGCCTCACGCATGCTAGGCAAGCGCTCTACCACTGAGCCACAATCCCAGCCCCCAAGAGCTAGCCTCTTTTAAGAGTCCAGACCTCTTTTAAGAGTTCATAGAAGGCAGAGGAAAAAGTTTCTCAGAGGAAGATAATAATTGAGTTGGAAATGAGGGGTGATGAAAGATTTTGCTAAGGGGAAAAGGTGGAAGAGGGTCCAGACTGGAATAGTATGGAGGCAGCAAAGACGAAGCCATGCTTGGGAGCTATGGGACATTTGGCTGGAGTGGAAGACATCTTAAAACAGTGAGAAGGAAGTTCCCTCTGCCTGAGATCTCTGCATCTGGAAAGAACATCCAAGGAATTTGGCAGATGGAAGTTATGAAAGGATTTGATCATGAAGATGATGTTACGGAGATGTTTCATAAAAATTGATCTCATGTGGTTTACAAGTTGGACTTAAGTGAGGAGACACTGAAAGCAGGCCAAACAATTTAGAGGCTACTTGAGAGATGCTTTGGAGCCTGATTACCTCAGCTCCCACACATAATAATGAAATCAGTTAGAATCTATGACTCAGAGAGGTTAGATTTAATTTTCAATCCATACCTTTTTCTGGTAAATAGAAAGAAGGATTTTTTATGAGGAGGTATCTGAGACATGTACACACTCATCCCAGAGTCTCCCTCAAAGAAGAACTAGCCTCTCCACCTTGGGGACCAGGTCATCAGGCAGCCTCCCCTCTCAGCACCTGGAGGGTCTGCCTCAGAGCCTGAGAGTTCCTCACCTAATGGCATTGCTTCCTGTGACTAAGGGAGGTAGTTATCAAACCTGGCATTTCTGCCTGCCATTGGTCATTCTGAAGAACAGCACTTATGCCAGGGGAGAGTCCCAGCTTAGTGGGGTGGGCCTGCATTCAAGTTCAACTTTTCCCCTCTGCTCAATTCTGCTTTCCCCTCCCTTTTTTGAATTGTTGTTTTGTTTAAGTGCTGATCTTTAACAGCTATCTTGCTACAAAACTCCATTATTGCTTCTTTCCAGAGAACCCAACTTGTGACAGGAGAGAAGACAAGGACAAAGATCAGGAAAAGGTACAAGGTAGCTCTGTGAATAATGCTGAAACATGCTGCTGGCACTCCCCAGCTTTCTACCAGGAAAGTGTTCAAGGTTAACAATCTGATTGGCCTGGCCTGTAATCCAAGCACATAGGGAGGCCGAGATAGGAGAATTGCGAGCTCAAAGCCAGCCTCAGCAATGGTGAGGCACTAAGCTACTCAGTGAGACCCTGTCTCTACATAAAACACAAAATAGGGCTAGGGATGTGGCTCAGTGGTCAAGTACCCCTGAGTTCAATCCCCAGTACCAAAAAAAAAGAAAAAAGAAAAGAAAAGAAAAAGGATTGTTGTTTTGGTCTTGCCTAGTGTTTACATAGAAAATAAAACAAAAATAACAAAAACGTCCACATCAAAGAAATAGTGGTGATAGATCATGCTAATGAGTCTATGGGAGTGAGTGTGTATATGTCACTGTAAAGGGGTGTGAGGATGTCACTCCACTTGGACCTTCCAGGCTCTTGACACATTGTAGAGAAGAATTTAAGGATGTGTTGAATCTTGGCAAAGAGGAAGAGCAAGAAGTGCCTATGGGGGTCTCAGGTTTATTTCTTTAGTGATACTGGGGATTGAATCCAGGGACACTCTACACGGAGCTGTATCTCTGGCCTTTGAAACAAGGTCTTGCTAAGTTACCCAGACCTTATAATCCTTAACCTTGCAATCTTCCCGCCTCAGCCTCCTTAGTAGACAGTATTACAGGTGTGCATCATGTGCTAGCACAGATTTCTCTTTTAAAGAAAACTTTGTATGAAGTGAATATGGGAAGGTATATGGAGATGATATCATCCTGGTGATCACAAGATGGTTTGTGGTGGTTTAGCTATTCCCAGGATCTTTACATTGCATTGTCTCCATTATCTGATCAATAGATGACATTTAGAATGTACCCTATATTAAAGGTGTCTTAAAAATGTCGTATCTCCCTTTGCTTATTCTAAAAATACGTAGTTTAGTACATTAGATAGGCTAATTAACAGGGCACAGTGCAGTTTTTTGTTTTTGTTTTTTGGTACCAGGGATTGAACTCAGGGGTACTCGAACACTAAGCCACATTCCCAGCCCTATTTTGTGTTTTATGTAGAGACAGGGTCTCACTGAGTTGCTTAGCGCCTCGCCATTGCTGAGGCTGGCTTTGAACTTGCGATTCTCTCCTGTCACAGACTCCCAAAGTGCTGGGATTACAGGTGTGTGCCACCATGCCCGGCTCACAGTGCAGTTTTTATACATGGTGAATTTACAGTAACCCTAAGACTTGTAGATTTCTTATAAATTTGGGAGTGACAGGCCTGAGAGGAAAACAAATGGTCTGAGAAACTTTAGCACAAGGCATTCAGACTGAAGTGAGAGTCTCCTTTTCCTTCCCTTTGTCTCCTCTCTACCTAACTTTTTATTTCTTCTATCCTGCCTCATGTGTATTTAAAGCCCTTTCTAACTTCAAGCTACCTCTTGGCATTGCCAAGAACTTCTTTTCCGGTGCTTTAAATGGTGGCATTTACTTTTGTTATTATATCCTGAGAATAAGGATGGACAAGAATATTAAGCTCCACATCAAATAACTCCCAAGTTCCACTGACTGAGAACAACTGAGGTTTAGTCGTCTCACATAACACAGGTCCACAGCAGGGGTCCAACAGCTCTGCTCTACTTGGCTTCTGTTCTGAGACTTAGAATCTTTTAAGGAAAATGTGCAGTCCTCCAGATTTCTTCACTCAATTATTTCCTTTGCCATCTATCATGCTGGTGGCAGTGGCAGAGAGAAATAGGGAGATCTGGAAGGTCTCACATTCAAATGAAATGCTTTAGCCTAGAAAAAGCACTCACTCTTCACCCATCAGAAGAAACCATGGGCTTTCTCCCAACTGTCCAGGAAGTTCAATTCTATCATAAACCCAGAAAAGGATGGAACTTGATGAAGATGAAAACTAATAAAACATTTTTACTTTCTCTTTTCATTTCTGTAATATCCTTTCTTCTGTTAGTTTCCATTTGGCTTCTTTAGTTCTACGCCAGCCAGTATACCTACAGGGGCTGATTAGGACATTTCAGAACTTCCAGGGGTTGAGCATCAAATTGAGAGGTCCATCCCTGCCTGAAACAGTGTTTTGTGTGTATGACATTCTTAACATTAAGAGATAGTGTTGAAGAAGAAGACTATTTCCTTGTAGAATTGAGTTAGGCATTTGCATAGCAATGTAAATGGGGGAGGGATAGAGTTGGAGAGGAGAAAAAGGTAAAATGGAAATCCCATTTTGCTGTTCATTATAATGTCACTCCTACAGCAAAATTACCTTATATCCTTGACAGAGATTAAAGGTTTTACTCCTCCTGGTTATCAGCAACAGCTCTTCTCATTACCCATTCATCTCACCTCCCACAGAGCCATTTATTCAAATGTATATGTAAAATTAAAAATAAATAAAAGATCTAATCCATAAGAGTACACTAGCACAATCAGGGAAGGGGCGAGGATGGCAGTAATGCTAGGAAAACATGAAAAATAATATTAAAGCCATATTTCACATGGCATGGGAAAGAGATTTCTCATTAGCCCATCTGTCTCATTATCTTCTCAGAAGACATTTCAATATTCACTTTCACAAAGACAGTTTTTAAAAGCTCAATTTTGTCTTACTTAAATGTAGGTTCAAAAATCTGGAGAAAAATGCATGTTTTGTGGAGATGTTCATCTTTACCTCTGATATTGATTCAGGCTAGTGGGAAAAAAAGTTTATTTTTCAAAAAACAGTCATCTTTCCTCCTTTGGTTTCACTGAGGATAGAGCAGTAGGGAAAATGCTTGAATTGCAGCTGGAATGATTCACATTAGTGACATAAAGGCATTTTGTGTCTGAAAACATTACTCTGCCCTAGAATAGTTAATAACAGTCACACCTACCATACATTCTGGGCCTCTGTTTATTATGTCTGTAGCATTGGGTTGAATACGTACATACATTATTTTCAAGAACGTATGTCTACAGGGAAGTCCTAGTGATTCCATGATGTGGCCATACATTCATATCTCAGTGTCCGCGGTTTGGAAAGTAACTTGTCCAAGGGCTCACAGTCAAAAAAGTAGCAGGAACAAGCTACACTACTAAGTCTGAAAAAAAATCTCAGCTAACTGTTGAAGCAACTGGAATTTATTCTTTTTAATAGCAATTACTGTGATGATGGCAATAATAACAATAATCAGTAATGGTTATTAAGCACTGAGTACATGTCAGCTAATCCTGTAAGCATTATTGATGTATTAATGCAATAAATCCTCAAAAAATCCAATGGGGTGAGTGCAAATACACCATTTCACAGGTGAGGGGATTGATGGAAAACAGAGAGGTTAAGGCAGTAGGTAGTAATGGAAGTTGTTAGATAAACTGGGTCACTTTGATTAATCTTAACTAACCTCTGAAAGTACAGCATGAGGTCAGTTTATAGAACTTCAGCTCTCACTACCCAATTCTCCCCATTACCAGTGCCAATCCACTGCCAATAATATGACATATGAGATACTGTGAAGGTGTGCTTAAGCTTACGACCTCCAGCGCCAGACTGAGTTCTGAACACAACTGAAAAGCTACTAGTAAACATTCTTTTCTTAGTTTCCTAGGGCTATTGTAACAAATTACCACAAACTAGGTGGTTTAGACCAACAGAATACTGTTCTGTCACAGTCCAGAGACCAGAAATCTAAAATTAAGATGTCAGTAGTGCCTTTCCACCTTTGAAACTGCTAGAGATGGTTCTTTTCCTGGCCTTCCTATACCTTCTGGTGGTTGCCAGCAATCCCTGGTGTTCCTTTACTTGTAAACATGTTAGTTCAACTCTACCTCTTTGTACGAGATTCTCTGTACATTTCTCCTTCCAAATTTTCTTCTTCTTATAAGGATACTGGAGTTATTGGGTTTAGCTTAGCACCCACTCTAATCTGTTATGACTCATTCTAACTCTATTACACTTGCAAAGACCCCATTTCCAAATAAGGTCATATTCACATTCTGGACAGATGTGCATTTTTAGGGCATACTATTTCATCCAGTAAAATTCTAAGTATTGTCCATGAGTAAAATGTGAATAAAAGTTATGTTGCTGTCATAGATTTGTTGTGAGGCTTCATATATGTAGAGCATTTAGGGATTAGCACAATGCAAATTTCATTCAAGTATCAACTATTTTAATTACAAGATTAATTTCTACTTGAAACTTGATAGGATCAAGAGTTATATTAGGTCTGGTTTTATTAAAAATAAGCATTTTACCCTAGACATTATATTTTCCTGTAACTTAATATAGCTGATGGCTGAAACTGTTTCTTACTTCTAGAACTTGGTTTCATTGCAACAAGGCAAGTTTTGATCCTAATCAAGCAACAACACAGTGTGCTCAATATACAAGTCATTATTTATATAGTGGCATTAAAATTACTGGATTGCATTCTATGCTTTTTTGGAGAGTGAGTGTTTTCCTTTTCTTTAGTTTATTATCTTTCCTTTTTTCTCTGTCAAGAATTTGCAACTAGTAAGGTGTATAGAAGATTTCAAAGGGAACTTTTACTGCAGCCAAAGTGTAAGAAATTTTCAGCTCTGAAAACGAATAAGTGAATTCAAACAACAATTGCATCTGCTGCTGTGAATTAAATAAGATTTTATTTTGTGGCTTTGCAGTGACCTTAAAAGAAATAAAGATTATCTGACAGTTCAGAGACAGTACAGAGGTTTCTGTATTTTAAAAATAAACCCTATGGTAAGATGCTGATTCTGCTTAGTATTTCGTACTGAGCCCATCAATTGATGTCACTTAATTGAGACAATGTTTATTTTTAATCAAAGCTACTTGAACTTGGGAACTGGAAAGTGCCCTGGAGTATGCAGGTCCACTCCCTTATTCTACAGATTTATTCATTTTGATAAGTGATAAGTTATGACATATAAAATGGCACCCCTTCCTTGGCCATCCCTGCCCCAATAATTCCATTTTGTTCTTAAAGTCCATAATTAATACCATTGCGTATGCAGAAGGATTTTCAGAAAACAGAAGATTGCTTCAAAAGAAAAAAAGAATCACGAAAAAATAAAATAAACCTGCCCATTACTTCTGCCAGTGGAAACCTGAGAGTTTAAGGGAATCAAACCCACAGGGCAGTGCAATTGGAATGTTTATATAGAGCTAAACCTTGCTGAGCTGCAGTACTTTTAGGTTCATGTCAATTCAGATTTTAAAGTTTAGAGAAATGGTTTCACAAGCTCTAATTCTTTTCAAAGGTGATGTTATTTCCAATATTACTTTTGGCAGTACTTTCACAAGTATTTTTAAAGATTAATTTTGTTTTGCTATATTTGCATTTTTAATGAATGTATGATTGGGTTAGCATTCTACTTAACCCTAGCCATGCTTGGTGAAGGTTTTGTTTTGCTCATGAAGTTCTCACTAAGAATTTGCATCTGTAATTTCTGGAATTAGTGATGAGGCATTCTACTTAGGCTGTGTCTTAAAAGATATCACAATTCAGTTATTACAATGTAGGCAGGCTAACAGCCACAGAAAAAAAAATAGAAAGTACTAACACAGGCTACAATGAAATGCTTTATTTCATTTTTCTCCAGAGAGCAAGTGCCATTTACCTTTACACTAGAATGTCTGAGTTGTGGAGAAACACTGGGGAGTCAGCTGCCATTTTTGGTTGACCTCTGAAATTAGTGTGGCTTTATTCTCTTCTGCCATGGGGTCCTTGTGCTGCTATTTCCTCACCTGTAAACTGTGGAGCCTGGTCCCAAAGAACTTTATGTCTCTTCTTGCTCTGATGCTCAGATTCTTTATCATCTGTGACATAGATGGACAGAGCATAAACAACTTGTGACACTTTGTGAGTCTGCTTCTTTGATTGATCTCAAAATGCTTCAAACAAAACAAATAAAAGGGAAAACAAGCATGCCAGTTGCTCTGTCTCTCATTAAGGTGCATTATAAGAAAGAAACTATGCTGTAGGTGGAATTGGAGGACCTAGGTTTATCTTCTAGTTTTGCTACTTCCTGGGAGAGTTCTTAATCTCTTTTGATTTCAGTTTCCTTAGCTGTGAAATTAGGGTAATAATAGTTTCTTTTCTGACCATTTTGTGCTTTTATGATGAGTTAGAGGGATTTTTCCTCAAGAGTCATTTGCAAGCCACATCGTGGTCTAGGCTATGCCTTGTGTTCTAGAGATGTCCAACTCCTGAAAATCCCAAGTATCCTTTTAAGAAGAAACGTAAAATTTTACTTGGCTGCAGTCTTTTCCTCACACAGTTTATCTCCCCAGTTATTCCACACAGCATTGCACTCTACAAAATATCTTATGAAAAACTAGAAGAAGAGAGATATCATGGACCCACATAGCTGAAATGCTCACGTATTTCTGCTGGCCCTTAATATATTGTTCTTTTTTTTTTGTACTGGAGATTGAACTCAGGGGTACTCAACCACTGAGCCACAACCCCAGCCCTATTTTGTGTTTTATGTAGAGACAGGGTCTCACTGAGTTGCTTAGCCCCTCACCATTGCTGAGGCTGGCTTTGAACTCACGATTCTCCTGTCTCAGAACATATTGTTCTTAAGCACCCACAGTGGCTAGAAACAGTGGTTGTTTCTACTGTTTTGGCCTTAAGGGCTCTGGCAATTCTTTTTGTAGGTGCCTTTAATTCTGAAATCTCATCTACCTTAGAACATTCTTTCAGTGATTTACATCTTTGAAATCATCTCTAAGTTACTCAGATTTTGACTCAGTCATACCTTAAAAACATTATTAAGCCTGACGATGTGCTTGACACTGTTGGGTTCTGGTAGTACAGCTTTGAACTTCACAAAGTCCTGGTACCCATGGATATTATAAATGTGAAAAGACATCATTAGAACTATCCAAGCTCCTCAGGATCTCTTGAGCCCATTTTTAATAAATGTGGGGAAATTTCTCATTCTTTAAATGGCCTCCTTAAATATCCCTTCTGAAAAAAAGATGGGGGAAAAATTCCTTCTCATCTTTCTTTTATTCTTTGGAAGGACCATTTTTATAGACTCATGAAATAGTTGCTTTTCAGAGTTCATGTAGTTCGCACAATACGGAGAATTGGTGTATATCTATTCTCTTAGGAAATGATAGATGGCCTTAAAAGGGGCTTATAATCAAAATCAAAGAGAAGCTAACAAACAGAATTTCCTATTTGCCAATAACATATATTTCCATTATGAATAAGACTTCTCTTCCTGGACCAGTTTTGTTCAGAAATCCTTTGTGGTGACTTTGTCCTGTTCTTGGGGTTCAAGAGCCATTGACAAATTTTCCATGATTGTCAGGAATGATGCTATGGTAAAGAACCACCTTCTAGCTACAAGTGAGATTAGCTTTGAAAGACAAAGTTGGGAGTCTGAGGCAGTATAATTTCTAATTATCAATGTTTTTTAGAGTATTAAAAGAGAATGAGTCAACATCTGACACCCACTACTATCTAACAGGTGAGAAGATGGTGAGTGTTGGCAGGAATGGTATGCATTCCATGTTGTCTGGATGGAGTCCAAGGGACTCAGAGCCCAATTAAGAAAGTATAGCAGCCCAACACAGCTGCATGACCTCAGTTAGCTGGATCCCTGAGCACCAGGGTATTCCAAGTCGACTGACATTTAGATGAACATTTATTGAATACAGTCTCTTCTCTCCCTTCTCTCTCTCATAGTATGATTTACATACCATGAAATTCAACTGTTTTCAGTGTGTAATTCAGTGATTCTTAGGTGATTTAGACTTGTACAACCATCATCTCCAACCAATTAGGACATTTTCATTATCCTTGAAAGATCTCTCATGTTTATTTGTAGGCACTGCCCATTCCCATTCCTAGACTCAGACAACCACAAATCTATATTCTTCCTTTGTAGGTTTGCCTTTACAAAATATTTCAGTGAAATAAGGTTAAAAATAATATAGTTTGTGTATGTGTGTGTTTGGTTTCTTTCACTTAGCATATTTTTGAGGTCCACTCATAATATATCAGTAATAAATTCCTTTTTGAAAATGAATAATTTTCCATTATATGAATACAGAATATTTTGTTTATCCATCTGTGCACTGGTGTTTCTATTTTTTTGGCACTTAAGGATAATATTGTTATGAATATTTACACACATATTTCTGGTTCTCAACCTTCAAATTAGGGTTTTCCATAGTTGAGATTGTTTAATATGCTAGAAATTTTTCTTAGCTTTTTATATTTAGAATTATTCTAAATATATGTGTATATATTACCATACATGCATCCACATAAATATTTGTGTGTGTGTGTGTATGTGTGTGTGTGTGTGTGTGTGTGTTGCTGGGGATTGAACCTAGGGCCTCATGCATGCTAGGCAAGCATTTTACTACTGAGCTACATCCCCAGCTCCCTACGTAGATATTTGTATGCCATAGAGTTGGCCCTTTGTATTAAACAAACAGAAAATTTTACAGAATGACAGGGTTGTGGGTGAGACCAAATGGTCTGATACACATGTAATTAGAATCCCAAAAGGAAAAGAGAGAGAGAACATAAGACATAAATATGTGAAGAATGGAGATAAAGTCTCTTTTTAGACAAATAAAAAGTTATTAAAACAGAGCCCCAGATTTTTTTTTAAATATTTATTTTTTAGTTGTAGGTGGACAGAATATCTTTATTTTATTTTTTATGTGGTGCTGAGGATCGAACCCAGTGTCTCACGCGAGCTAGGCGAGCATGCTACCATTGCGCCATAACCCCAGCCCCCAGAGCTCCAGATTTTAAAGAACATGTTCCATAAGGAAAAGAAATGATGGCAGGAAATACCAAAATATTAGAAACAATGGTAAGAAAAGAAAATGGTGAGCCTGTAGAAAGCTGAAAATAAATGATAAAATTTATAAAACTATACCATGAAGTTGACCCTCCATATCTGCAGATTCTGCATCCACAGATTAAACAAACCTTGGATTTAAAATATCTGAAAAAAATCACATCTACTCTGAACACACATAGACACCCTTTCTAGTCATTGTTTCCTAAAATATATAGTATAACAACTATTTATATAACATTTACCTCATATTAGTTATTATAAGTATTCTAGAGATTTAAGATTCATGGAAGAATGTGCATAGGTTATTAGCAAACACTGTGCTAATTTCTATAAGGTACTTGAGCATGTGTAGATTTGGGTATCTTTTATCGGGAGAGGTCCTGGAACCAAGCCCCTCAAAATACTCAGGGATATACTTTGTTTCTTTACTTTCTGAACTCATTAGGCATCATTCCACAGTACCTCTCAAATTCCTTGTGAACAAACAGCAAAAATAATGGTCAAACTTCTAGCGAAGCTGAATCTTTAAGCAAATGAATGGGACAGAACACAGTTTAAAGCAGTCTTCTGGGTCCATCTACCTGCTCATTTTAAAAGTAGCCATTTTCACATGGAAGTGACTTTAAGGAAGAGAAGCGAGGTGAGAAGGACAAAGAAGGAAGAAAGGAGTTTAGTCAATTGTAGGGCATGTATAAGAAGGGAATAAGAGAAAGAATATGATGTTTATTGTATATACAATAATACTCTGTGAGTTGTTTTACATTCCTAAATAATTAAATCTTTAGAACATCCTTAGAAGGTACATAGAATTTCATCTATGTAATATATGAAAAAAATTAAGGCAATAAAAGATTAAGTGTATATGCCCAAGGATACACTTCTCATGATAAAGGCCAGATCCAAATACAAGTACATGTGATCACAAAGCCCAGTAATCCTATAAGAGGCTTACAGGTATATTTGGAATGCTACAAAATCAACTCCCTGGCTGTATTTCCCCACAGACTCCTAGAAGAACACAAATTTTCACTCAACAAACTTGTATTGAGCTTTCATATCCCAAGAGGAGCCAAAGATAGGATAAACAAGATGTAGTATCAAGCCCTAAAGTGCTTTTATATGCATATATTAGGGAAGAAATTGAAATCCACCCAAACAGAAGAAGACCTGGGAATGCTAACCAGAGACTAGTTTGCTGAGTGTGTCAGGAACTTTTTGCTGGGTAGCTGCAATGATTATAATAATAGCTACCATTAGTGCCATTTAATATAATGTCATGTATCAGTTCATGTCCTAAATGTTTTATGTATATTATAAGTTCCATTCTCACATCAAATCTCTGAGGTGAGTATCTGCATCAGCCAGAGGGGTTACGTTATTCTGTAATAGTTAAAACAAACAAGAAGGACCCCATGACCTCAGTGACTTAAAAAAAACAAAAAGTGTATTTATTGATTATGTTGTGTGTCCACTGCAGAAAGGTGGGGACATTAGCATGTCATATCATTGCCTCTTCAGGATCCCAGCTGGATGGAGACTAATTGGGACACATGCCCCCATGGTTGCTGAAAAGGATAAGTGGGTGTGGTAAATTGGGCGCTGGCTATCAAAGCTGCTGCCTGGATACATGTGTTATATGTCACACTTATCAGTCAAGGCAAATCACATTGGCCATACCTAATTTTATGAAGGTGGGGAAATACAGTCCTATCATGAGGCAAGAGTGGGAAAAGAACTGGAAATATTTGACAAATGCATTTAAAAATTTTTTGGCATTATTTTAGAGTTATTTCAGATTTCCTGTACACCTTGCCATCCAGTTACTCTGAATTTTCGTATCTTAAAAGTTATAATAAATAAACACCTTTAGTGACTACCAAAATCCATTTTTATTGTTACTAAATATTTGGCCACTATCCAATAGCCGAACGTACTTCCTTGATAAGGGAGACAGAACATACATATCTTTTGGAGTATAGAATTTCTGGCTGTGTGCAATGACCTATTCATTGAGGATAGGGGATCTTTAGCAGTCTCTATGTCAGTTACAGATGTGGCTCTCTTTAGGCCCCACTGATCTGAACTAATGATATAAATTATCTTCCCATGTATGTAAAATAGAGCAGTAGAACAGGGACAGAATAAACACCACATACATTTCTGTCTGGTAAAAGGAAAAGAGACATATATAGCAGACATTTGTCCATAGCAACATTAAATCTTATTATGCATGTACTACAAATTCTGGAACCAGAGAGTATTTCTTACTAGGTGCTTACCATGGCCTCCCAGGACTTCCAGTCCATGGCTTTCTCTGGCCCTTAACTCTGCTCTCAGGAGTTCTTCCTCTTCCACTATCTAGAATGATTTACAACCAAGTCGAGAACATGTTTACTTTGAGTTAAGCAGGTTGTCAGCCTACTTTCTGGCCTTTATTGCCTGAAAGATTGAAGCCAAAGGGTTACTTAGATTCATGCAAAGCCATAGAGCTTTTTGACATGGCTCATTCTCTTAAAAATTCAGGAAGGAAAAAAAAAAAATAGAGATTTTAATACTTCATGAATCCAGTCCCAGAAAACAGAAGACCAATTTAGTAAACAAAACCAAGGACCCTCTAGAAAACTTCTATGAAAACACTAGATGATGAGATACTACCACAAGACTGTACAAGTGAGTAGGGATAAAATACTAACAAGACTTGTATGGTGTCAGCAACTCCGTAAGAGCGCATGGAGGGAAGCCAAAGGGGATCAAATGGCTCTGAGAAGAGAGATCTTCCATATTACCAAAAATGTACTGACATCCTCAAAAATATCTCTAAATTCTGTGAAAAGTTTTGTGGGTCAACGTGGGAAAGGAATCAAAATTAAGAGGTAGTTTGCAAATTTGTAAGTCAGTGTAAATGGAGTAAGTTCAGATGGAACAAAAATGGCCTAGGCCCTCTGAACTTTTCATTCATTGAGATATTCATACACCACACAATTCACTTATTCTCCTTTGAAGTGTACAAGTCAATGGTTTTTAGCATAGTCACAAGGTTACACAACCATCACCACAATTCTATACCATTTTCTTTACTCCATAATGAATCCTCATATCCATTTAAAATCACTATTTCTTTCTCATCTCACCAGCTCTAAAAAACCAATAATCTCATTTATATGCCTATAGATTTCCCTATTACAGGAATTTCATACAGATAGAACCATGCAGTATGTCATCTCTTGTAACTGGCTTCTTTCTCTTAGCATGTTTTCCAGGTTCTCACATGTTGTACTATACTATACTACACTATACTCTACTCTACTCTACTATACTATACTATACTATACTATACTATACTATACTATACTAGTTCATGTACAAATTGTTATATCAGCATATATTTTCATGAATACAGCAGTTCCATCCTAGATGTGGTATTGCTTGGTCACATAGTAACCCTTTGTTTAAACCTTTGAGAAACTGCTCAACTGTTTTCTAAAATATTGGAACTAACTTATATTCCTGTCAATAATAAATATATAGGGATCTTATCTCTACATCTTAGTCAGTTCTTGTTAATATCTATCTTGTTATTGCAATGTGTATGGATAAAGCGGTTTCTCTGTGTGCCTCTGAGCTCTGTTCCCTGATGATATATCCATATGCTTACTGACCATTTGGATATATTCCTTGGAGAAATGTTGATTAGAATCTTGACAATTTTTAATAGGGTCATTTGTCTTTTATGATTGAGTTGTAGGAGTTCTTTATAAATTCTAGATACAAGTCCTTTATCAAATACATGACCTGAAAGTGTATTCTTCCATTCTCTGTGTGGACTGATGCTTTCTTGGTGATATCTCTGCAAGCAAAAAAATTTTTAATATTGATGAAGTCCTATTTGTCTATCTTTCTTTTGTTATTTGTGCTTTTGGTGTCATTCTTAGCAAACCATTGCCCATCCTATGATCATGAAGATTTATTCCTCTGATGTCTTTTAAGAGTTTTAGATCTATAACTCATATATTGAACCTATGATGCATCTAAAATTCATTTTTGTATGGATGTGAAATGAGGTCTAAATTTCAAAATTCATTTTTTGCATATGAATATCTAGGTTTATGAGATCCATTTGTTGAAGAAACTATCATTGAATTGTCTTGGCACCCCTATCAAAAATAAATTTACTATAAGAATCTATTTCTGAAGTACTGATTCTCATCCATTGAGTCTCTTGTTCTGACAGTACTACACTGTCATGATTGTTATAGCAATGTAGTAAGTTTCAAAAATCAGAAAGTTGTGAGTTTTTCAACAATACTCTATTTTCTCAAGTTTGCTTTGGGCTGTTCTGGGAGATCTATTACATTCCTATGTGATATTTTAGAATCAACTTGTCAATTTCTCTCTCACAACAAAACAAAAACCAAAACCTGGGATTTTAGAACAGATTGCATTAGACCCATTGCCCCCTTAATAATATTAAGTCTCTGATACACTAATATAGATACACTTTCATTTATTTTGGTCTTTTACAACTACTTTCAGTGATGTTTTGTGGTTTTCAGTGTATAAGCTTTGCATTTTCTCTTTAAACTTATTTCTAGGTATTTTATTCTTTTTATACACTTGTAAATAGAATAGATTTTTAATTTTGTCATCAGATTGTTCTTTGCTAGTGTGGAAGAATAAATTAATTTTGTATAGAAATATAATTGATCTTGTGTGTTGATATTGTACCCTACAATTCTGCTGAACTCACTCAATAGTTCTAGTAGTTTTTTTAGCAAATTCCTATGATTTCCTGAACACAAGATCATGTTATATATGAAAAAAAGTAGTTTATTCATAACTTTGCAATTTGAACTTTTAAAATTTCATTTTGATTCTAAATTATCCTTACTACCACCTATATTACAATGTAGAATATTGATGAAGAGGATAGCTATCCCTTTCTTAATTTTATAGACCACCATTCTCCATTAACTATGATGACTTCTTTATCAAGTTATAGATGAGCCCTTTCACAAGTAATTTTTCAGTATTTTGATAATGTAAGTATGTTGGGTTTTTTCACATGCTTTTTCTATACATCTATAGGGATATGCAATTTAAAATTTTTATTAATGTTATATATTATATTTATTCAGTTTCCAGGTATTAAACCACTTTTGCATTCTGGGATAATCTCTTTTACTCATTCTGTATTTTCATTTTACCTATTGCTGGATTCAGTTTGCTCATATTTTGTTAAAGATTTTTGTTTCTGTATTCTTTTTTTTTTTTTTTTTTTTGGTACTGGAGATTGAACTCAGGGGCATTTGACCACTGAGCCACATCCCCAGCCCTATTTTGTGTTTTATGTAGAGACAGGGTCTCACTGAGTTGCTTAGTGTCTCGCCATTGCTAAGGCTGGCTTTGAACTCAAGATTCTCCAGTCTCAGCCTCCCTAAGTGCTGGGATTACAGGCTTGCACCCCCGTGCCTGGCTGTTTCTGTATTTTTAAGAGATGTTGTCCTGTAGTTTTCTTGTGATGTCCTTCTCTGGTGTGAGGATAATGCTAGCCCAACAGACTGAGATAAGACATGTTTCCTCTATTATTTTTAAAGAAGAGTTTGTGAAGTATTTTAGAAGAGCTGCTATTAATTCTTTAAATGTTGGGTAGAATGCCTCAGTAAAACCATTCAGGCCAGAGTTTTTTGTGTGGGTAATAGTTTAGATTACTAATTCAATCCCTACTGCTATAAATACTTTCATATTTTTTTCTTTTTTCCTTGAGCCAGTTTTGATATCTTTTGCCTTTTTAGGAGTTTGTTCATTTTATCCAAGTTATCTTAGGTATTGGTATATATTTATACATAGCATCCCTTATAATCTAGTTTATTTCTGTAAAGTTGGTATGACTATTTATTTTTCATTCCTTATTTTGATTACTGAAATTTTCTATTTTTTCTTTGTTCAGACTAGCTAAGTATGTGTCAATTTGGTTGAAATTTCCAAAGAACCAACTGTTGTCTTCAGTGATTTTTTTCTATTGTTTTTTATTCTCTACTTCACTATGTTCTCATTAGTTTGTTCTTCAGTACAGTTAATAAATAAAAATTAGTTTATTGATTTAAAAAACAAGAAAAATTTGGCTTTATTTATTTAATATGTGTTTGCAGCTATGCATTTCTAAGCACTGGTTTAAATGCATTCCATAGATCTGGCATATTGTGTCTTTATAGTGATTGCTCTCCAAATATTTTCTAATTCTCTATGATTTTATTCTTTGAGTCATTGGTCATTTAGTAATTATTTAATACTATGCTTTTGTAAATTTCCCAATTTTCTTACTTGTATTGATTTCTCATGTTATTACTTTATAATCAGAGAAATAGTTTTGTATAAATTCAGTTCTTGTCAATATTAAATCTAGGTGACTCATACTCTCTGAGATCCACCTGCATTTCCTCTTTCTTGAGTGTACACATTTCACTTTTTATTAAGGCTATTCCTTCTTGTTTTACAAAAGAACAAACAAAAAATAAAATAACATATAAATTTTAAAACTACATGAGCTTGTTTTATGGTCTAGAATTTTGTTTATCCTATAAAATGTTCTGCATAAACCCTCTACAAATGTCACCTGGTCTAGTCAGTTTATAATGCTGTTCAAATTTTCTGTTTCCTTTTTATCTTTAGTCTACTTATTCTGTGTGTTAGTAACCATGGGTTATTAAAGCCTCCAACTATTATTTTTGAGTTGTCTAATTTTAGTTGTGCTAGTGTTTGCTTCCTGAGATTTGCAGCCTTCTGGGAAAATATGTATTTATAATTTTTGCATCTTTTTGAATGATGATCTATTTAACGTTTTCTTCTTTATCACTAGTAATATTCTTTTGTCTGAAGTCCATTTTCTCCATGAGTATACTCACTCCAGCTTTCTTATGGTTCTTATTTTCATTATATGTCTTTTTCTTTCTTAAAATTTTACTTTCAACACATTTACAGCTTTGAATCCAAAGTGTGTGTTTTGTAGACAGCATATTCTACAAAATGCGATTTTGTAGACAGCAGACTGTTATTTTCCCTCAGCTGTAATAGTCTCTGCCCTTATATTAGACTGGTTAGTCCATTTAATTTAATGCTGTTATTGATACAGTTTAAGTTTCATTGGCCATTTTACTCTCTGCTTCCTATATGTCTCATGTCATTTTTATTAGTTCTTCCTTTGCTATTTTCACTTGCTTTATATAAACAAATTTTATTGTAACACAATTCCTTTAATAATCTTTTGCTATTTTATAAATTATTTTCTTAGGATTGCTATAAGTCTTACCATACATTATAGTTTTTCAGAATCTACTCCCAAGCTATACTAACTTGATCCTTAGAAGAGATAGAAACATTTCTGTGAAATTTTCTGCTTTTCTTTTTGTGCTATTTTTTGTGTTTGTATGTATATGTGTTATAAGTGCATACATTATAAATCCAACAATACATTGTTTTATTTCTGTATGTAATTTAATGTCTTTTAAAGATGACAATAAAAGAAAGAGAACATATAGATATTGAAAATACATATTATATTAATATATTTTGGTATTAGGGATTGAACTACTGAGACACATCCCCTGCCCTTCTTATATTTATTTAGAGACAGGGTCTCACTGGGTTGCTTAGGGCCTGACTAAGTCGGTAAGACTGGCTTTGGATTCACTATCTTCCTTCCTCAGCCTCCCAACCACTAGGGTTACAGGTATGCACCACTGCACCTGGCAATATTCTTATTCACACTTTTTGGTTTTATTTTTTCCTATAGATCTAGTGTTATTTTCTTATTCCAATAAACCATTGTTTCCACCTATGTTTTTGTCAAAATATTTTGAGATCAGCTAGTATAAAGGAATAACATACCAAATCCTACAGAATGCAGTTAAATTAGTTGAGAGAAATTTGTATGTCATTGGACTATTATAATTGTATATATATTATTTTATGCAATTGCTTTTAAAATTAGTTCAATGAAAGAGAATCTGATATTCTCTTTCTTATAATTACAAAAGTCCCTTTACTGGTATCCCTATTTTACCATCTTGATTCAAATACTTGTCTGGCATCACTTGCTTTCTGGTTGAAGAACTTCCTTTATTATATTTCTTAAAAAGTAGATCTGCCATCAGTGAATTCTCATAATTTTCTGGATATAAAATTTTCACATGACATGGGTTTTTGGTGTTGTTGTTGCTCATTTTGGTAGGTAAAATGTATCATTTCATTGCCTCTGACCTCCACAATTTCTGGTTAGAAGTCAGCTCTCTTAGTGAGTTTCTTGTATGTGATGACTCATTTTTTCTTGCTACTTACAAAAATTTCTCTTTGTCTTTGTCTTTTAGCATCTTCACTGTGATGTGTGTGGATTTAGATTTCCTTAAATTTATTTTACTCAGAGTTTGTTGAAATTCATCAGTTTGGGGAAATTTTCTGACATGATGTTTATTTTAATATTTTTATGCTATTTTTTCTTTCTCCTCTCTGATACTAAATTTACATGGGCATGTTTAATGATGTCTCACATTCCTCTGAGGTTGTTTATTTTTCTTCATTTTTCTCTGCTTTTCAGACTGTATAATCTATCAATGTACCTTCAAGTTTGCTGCTATTTTTTCTGCCAGTTCAAATTTGTTATTGAATCCATCTAGTGATTTTTTTCATTATGATTATTGTACTTTATATAATTTACATTTTCTTCTATAATTTCTATATCTTTGTTGATAGTCTTAACTAAGGCACAATCAGCTTGCCTTCTTCTACTTAATGAAGCGTGGCTTCCTCTAGTTCTTTGAAGATATTTATTATAGCTTCTGTGAAGTCTTTGTATGCTAACACCATAATATGGACCCTGTTAATGGACATTTCTGTTGTATTTATTCCTGGGTAGGTGTCACACTTCCCCACTTCTGCAAGAAATGATAACTGCATGCATTTCTACCCCCTACCTTTTTTTCCATTCAAGAAAAATACTTAACTTTGTGCTTCCCATTTTGGTGAAAGTATATGGCAGGAGACAGAGAAAAGGGTGCCTAAAATCCTTTGGATTTTGTGTTTCAAAAGTTTAGGTTCCTTTTGTTATTTGGAAAGACTTTTTAAAAAGATGGTTGGGAGAAGAAGAAGAAAAAAGGAAGTGGTATCCCATGTCTATTTATAATCATGGTAGCAAAGGAATCACATGTATGGAGAGGAAAAGAGAGAAAGAGTTAGAGTGAAAAAGAGGAAAATTGTAGAGTCTTTGAGAAAGTGGGACTGGGGACCTGATTCCACAACAGGATATTCCAAGGGTGGGGAAAGGAGGCAAACAACAGAAACAAACAAAAATGAAGCAACAGTGGTTGTAAAGTATGCCTATATCATGGATCTAGGTAGACAGAGCCCGAGGTAGATCTGCAGTTTCCTTTGCCATATAGTGGGGTAGGAGCTGCACAAAGATGTGTATTCTTCATTCTGCCCTAGTCAAAGTGGAAAGATGACAACAGATTTGAAGAAAGCTTCTGGACATGGACCTGGATTATCTCAAGAGTGCCTGTGAATATATGTGTATCCAAAATAGGGAACTGTAGAAATCGGAGTATTCTTGCTTGTACAGATCACTCAAGAGAAGCAGAAAAGTACCTTAGCTCTAGATGAGCCCCTAAAACTTAGGAGCATCAACAGCATTCCTGAAGCATAAAGACTCTGAATAAAAATTAAGTTGTCATATAAAAAAAAGAAAGAAATGTTTTGCATACACACAATCAGAGAACACACTGAAGAAGAGTAATAAGAGGTGAATGATTCTACCATATATTAAAACATATCATATACTTTATATTTAAAGCAGTGTAGCATTGGCATAAATCTAGACAGGCATATTGATGGTATAGGGGAAAAATCCAAAATATAGATCCATATATTTAGAAATCGACTTAGAATTCCTATATATGGAAACCTAGTATGCAATAAGGCGACTTCTGAATTGGTGGGTAAAATTATAGATTTTGTGATAAGTGGTTTTGAGATAAAAGTAAATGTTTATATCAAATATATGAAGTTGGATCCATTCCTCACATTACACACCAGGGTAAATTCCAAATGGATTAAGCATTTAAATGTAAAAGAATTAAACCATACAAGAAAACTTGTAATGGCTGCATTCCTACAAATTCAGAGAAATGCAAAATTTTTTAGTAAACACGACAAATAAAAGTTCCATATGCACCATGAAAAAAATGACAAGTGGAGGCAGTGTTTTCAGCAGACCACACTGGAAGTTAATTTACCTAAAATATAAAGAATTTTCAAAAAATAAGAAGGAAACATATCAGCAGTTCAGTTTTTTAAAATGGACAAAAAACTAAGCCACGAACAAGATCACCAAAATGGAGGTGAAAATTGCTCTTACAAATATTTCTCATATTAATACAACATACCAATTAAAGGTATGATTTTTTAAACCTTCTGGTGAGGAATCATGCCTCAGTATCTCATCATAATTTCAACACACTTCTCCTATAGTTCCTAATCTAATACGACCTTTGTTACAGTTTGCCAAGATGGAAATTTATGGAAGTCACTCCCTGTGTACACTGTCCATTTCTCCATGGCGCACTTGTGTTTTTTTTTTTTTTTTTTCACTCTAGTGCTCTCATCCTCTCTTTCCAAGATCTGTGCCTTTGACTGATTGAAAACCCAATGCACATGCTTAGCATAATGATAAATGCACACCTAGAAAACCAACATTTTCTACTCTACCCTGCCTTTCTGCTGAGGACTAGTAGAGTGGAGTGGGCAGTTACAGAACTTTGGGGTCAGATTATTTAATTTCAGTTCCTGGATCTGCAACTTGGAGTGGTATGACAGGGAAAGATATTTATTGGGTTTTCATTTCCTTTTAAAATGATATAAATAAAATTGCTACCTATCAGTACAGTTTGGGGAAGAATAAATTATTTAATAAAGGCAAAATTCTCACAGTATGGTCAGCTTGTAGGTTTAAGTGCTATATAAATATTTTACATTATTATTAACCAGGGAAATAGCATGTATTTTCAATCCAAAGGGATTAGAAAATGATCATAAAAGGGAATATGTTATGCATGGTGGGTGTGAGTTGAGGGGCTCTGCTCTTTCTATTTTTACTTGCTTACTTCCTGTGATAAGTTGTGACAACAATTATTGTTGCATATTGGAGCAGCTGAGTTTTTACTTTTCTTCCTACCTGGTGTCTAGACAACACTGAGTTCTGCACTGCTTCCTTGCTTATCTTATGAGTTTGGAATGTCAAACCAGGTGTTATTTTGAAAGACAGGCTTACAAATCTTCCAAAATTGTATATTTGAATAAATCAAAGAATTGTTGAAGTAATTGGGATCATGTACTCTAACTTGCCATTTGTCACTTTGCTACAGAATAAGAGCTGCTGAATCCTCCTCCTTCACTGCATTTTGGGGGAGCAAATGCTTGTCCTTGTGGTCTTGCAAAGAATGGCTAGAAGATGTGGCTTCAACTGCCTAAGATTTCTGCCCTCTCCATAGGATTAATTGTAATGATAATAGTAATAATATAGCTTTACACGAAAGACTGACATTTTCTTAATCATATACAGAGCATGATTAGAGGAATAGTTAGAAAACTTTCTTAGGTTTATTAATCTTTGACATAATATAAAAGCAATGCTTATTAGGAAAATAGTTTCTGAACGAGCCTCCTATCATCTATAAGTTTCTTCTCTATAGAAATTCTAGAGCTACCTCCTGGCTGGATCCACTTATGAGTGTCAGCTCTAACAATATATAAGTTAAGACTTTGTCAAAGCCTTCAAGGAACTGGAATGGAACTCATTTCTATTCATGTATAGTATTCCTGTTGTAGAAGTAACCTTTATTCAAAGTTACAAGTATCCACTTGTTTTAAGAACAAGGAGTTGGGATCATTCATTTTATTTTAAGAAATCCAGAAGCCAGAGTATCTCGAGCAGGTAGAAGAGTCAGTACTGAAATTCACATCCGTATCTTAACACCTGGATCTGAGTGGATATAATTACCTTAAAATATTTGTCTTATTAAATTAGTTAATAGGGTAATCTTGACCTAACTTCAAGATTGTAGATTGCAGGGGCAGGACCAGCACCGTGTATGAAGGAGGGAAATGAGAATGGACCCGGTGTGGGGAATTAGCTTAAGCACAGAAACCAATTTGGTGACAAGAACTCTTGTCCTTAGGACATGGGGTTCCAGACAAGAACAGGAAGACTGATGATCAAGTTAGGAAACCAGTGACTGGGAAAATAAGAGCCAGCATTAGAGTGACTTGCAATGTGGAAAGGAAATTGAACCAACCCTTTCTCATGAGACCTTCCATTGAGAAAAAACTGACTCAGTACTCACCTGTTAAACTATCAGAAGCCTCTTTGTAGTTCCCTTTCTAGGGACAAAAAGGGGCCACAATCTGGAATTAGGCCAGGGTTTGGGAGGAAGGAAGCAATCAAGTGAAGCTTGTTTCTATGTTAGATACATTACAGAAGCAGGAATCCAGGGAAGCCTTGATAGCAAGTCATGTCCCTGGTTGCCTGTGTGCCTCTGAGAGCTGCCCGACAATCTGTCCTGGGTGATAGAAAGCACTGGGCTTGGGAACGAGAGGTACCTGGCTTGCATTCTGGTTCTACCACTGACTGCTTGTCCCATATTACCTAATTGCCTTCACCACTCTCACTCACTGCATTATCTAGGCAATACTGAAAATAATCATGACTCCAGGGGTTTAGGTCAGAAATCTAAGCGGAAAGTCTGGACTGGAGGAGATGTTTAAAAATTAATACAGTCTGTGCACCCGTAATCTGAAAATTCAAAATCCAAAGTGCCCTGAAATCCAAAACTTTTTGAGTATCAATGCTCAACCAGTAAAGTCTATGCAAATATTCCAAACATCCAAAAAAAATCCTCTAAAGACTGAAACAGTTCTCATCACAAGCATTTCAGATGAGGGATACTCAACCTGCTATTTTGAAAAATGTGGTGAGAAGGCAAGAATCGCTTTAAATTTTTTTCCCCTCTTTTCATCCAAGTGACTCAACAAGGTATAATATGCCCTCATAAAATGGCAGTCAGTATTTTATCAAAATTAAAAATAAGCCCCCAGAAATATGAGAAGAAATATGTACAGAGGTATTCACTTTATCATTGTTTATAACTTGAGCAAACTAGAACCAACCTAAGCATTAATTAATAAGGGTAAGATTAAATAAATTACAATATATCTATAAAGGAAATAGCACACATTTTTTACAATGAACCAAGTAGTTCTCTATGAGTTTTAAAATACAACCAAGGTATATTTATAATGTAATTAATTTGTATAAGAAGGGCACTCATATGTATATATATATATGTTTATATGTATAACTTTTATGGAAGAATACAAAATAATTTTTTATTTTAATCATAGTACATTTAGGGAGTGTTATATATATGGCAAGGGACAGAGAATTTAAGAAGTTAATTTTCACTTTGTACTTTAGTACTTGAATTATAATTCTGAACATTTATTACTTTAACAATTTAAAAATAGTTGTTAAAAAGTAGTTCACTAGCTTTTTTAATCCCAGATATTTTTTAAATGAAGAGAAATTTGGGTTGGCTTGGGACATTAATACAATAACATTTCTCTCTACAACATATTTTACTTTTTTCTCTTTAAATATCTGAAATATTTAAGGTATACAGAAAAGTACAGAAAAAATTTCATGTGTAACCCCAAACCTAATATTTACCATCTTAAAAACTGTCATCTAATAAATACAAGGTTTAAAGTTCTTATTTATTTATAGATAAATAAACAGACAAATAAAATAGCATTGATATATTAAATGTTTTGCTTTTGTCTTTTTCCTGTTCTATTTCCATTTCTCTCTGGAATCATTACACTGAAGTAGTTTACATCCTCCTCAACCATGTGTTTTTACCATTTAATTCTTTTAACAACTCTTTAGAGTAGATGTTACTATTGTTGTGAATTTACATATAGAGAAATTCAGGCTTAGAAAAACATAGTAATTTACATGGATAGTAAATTATAAAGTTTGATTGCAAACTCAGGGCAATCTGACTAAGCATTAAGGTGTATTCCACTAAAAAGTAATTTAAAATATATTTTGAGTAGATTTATCCTATGTCAATCTAACTGTTATGGTTTAATTGTATCCTCCATAGAAATACATTTGAATAACCTCTAATACCAATGTATGTGACTTTATTTGGAAATAGGGTCTTTGTGGATGTCGTCTAGTTAAGATGACTAGGAGGAGCCCTAATTACTAAAGAGGAGAAGGGACATAGACACACAGCAAGCAGAGAAAGCCACTGTAAGATGGGATCAGGGATTAGAATCATGCAAGCTGTGATGCAATGATACCAATGGCTGCCTGTAACATCAGAAATGAAGAAAGTGGCAAGGGACAGATTATGTCCCAGAGCTTCAGAGAGAATGTGGCCCTGCTAGCACCTGGGTCTTGTATTTCTAGCTTCCAGAATTACAAGATAGTAAATCATAGTTGTTGGGTTTTTTTTTTTTTTTTTTTTTTGGTACCTGGGATTGAACTCAGGGGTACTCTACCACTGAGCTACATCGCCAGCCCTATTTTGTGTTTTATGTAGAGACAGGGTCTCACTGAGTTGCTTAGTGCCTTGCCATTGCTGAGGTTGGTTTTGAACTAGCGATTCTCCTGTCTCAGCCTCCCAAAGTGCTGGGATTACAGACATGTGCCACCATGCCTGGCTAAATCATGGTTGTTTTAAGTTATTCCAATTTGCAGCACATTGTTGTAGCAGCCCTAGGAAACCAATGCACTGACTCATTCAACAGATGTGTTGAGCGATTTAGGAAAATGGTTAGGAATAAGCATTTAAAAAAATGTATTGGTGCATTGTAATTATACATACAAGTGGTATTCATTGTGATATATTCGTACCTTCACATGGCAATATAAATTCTTGAACAAATTTCTTATATGCAGATTCTGATCTGTTACTAATTGCAAGATTTAGCACAACTTTTTCTCTTTCAACTTCCTCATCTGTAAAATGATTCTGGTAATAAGACATACTTCATTGTATGTAATAATGTCATGCATTAGTATGTGGAAAGAATTCAGATGAACATAGTAGTATCGTGTTGACAACATACCAAATACTTACTTACCAGACAAGACAAACATTTCAAATGCAAATAATGAATGAGCCTTAAACAATTCTGAAAGTTTTGCCCCTGGACCAAAGGTGTCTAAATCATCATAATGAAAATTAGACAATATTTAGATTTGAATGAAAATGATTTTATGACCTATCAAAGGATCTAATGAAGCTGAAGAAAAGAACCTAGAAATAAATTTACAGGTTTAATTTGTCTTTCATTTGCAGCAACATAGTTACACTTGGGGGACACTATGCTAAGTGAAATAAGCCAGACACAAAAGACAAATATCACATGATCTCACTTATATGTGGAATCTAAAAAGTGAATTTCCTAAAAGCAGAGAGTAAAATGATGTTTACCAGAGGCTGGCAGGTGGCGGGGCAAGGGGTTCAGGAAAAGGAGAAATGTTAGGCAAAGGAACAAAGTTTCAGTTAGACTAGAGGATCTATTCTAGTGATTTAGCAATCTATTCCACAGCATGGTGATTATAAGGAATAATATCATAGACTTAATTATAATATATATTTCAAAGTTGCTGAAAGGATAGATTTTAAATGTTCTTACATGGATATTCCCTGACATGCTTATTTAACGAGCCTGATTTAATCATTCCACAATGTATACATGTACATTGATATCCCATTGCCAACCATAAATATACACAATTGCAATTTTTTAATTAAAAAATAAAAGTAAATTAAAAATTTAAAAACAAACATTCTATGCACAAACTTGCGTTTGTTAATGTTAAAAATACTGAATATTCCTAATAAAACAGACTTCATCTCTCTTTGCACAAAATCGGTCTCATGTATTCTTTCAAAATTGGACTTTGAAACAAAGTTTTAATTTATTTAAAATCTCAAAAAAATTCACAACCAGATCAAAGACCTTATACAAATTTAGCAAGAAAACTTAATCTATGGAGAACAAGGAATAATGTTTCAAGCTATACTCTAAGAAAGGCTAAAATATTATCAAGCACTCGACATGAATATAAGTACAAGGTTTTATGAAAGAGTTCAATATTATTTTAAACTCATTTTATTCTTTAAAACTTAATTTAAAAAAATTAGGAGTGTATGTTTTCAGTATCCCACATAAAGGCAGCACCTGACTTAACCTCTTAGGGATATTAACCATGCTTAGAAAACTATTTGGAGCAAGTGATGACTTACTTTGTGTTGCCTCGACAGGTCCGAATAGATTGCAGACCCTTCACTGTTATCACTAAATAATAGAGGCCAAGCTATTCCTACCTTCAGATCATCAGATCTTGAGCAACGCGTGTCCTGCCATCACTCACCGTCAGACGTAGACAGAGTAAGATGAACACCATCCATTCTCCCTGCTATCTTCATCCATCACTGCCTTGGGGAATTTCACAGAGCCTAAGGAGGCACTGCAAGGAGTTCAGAAAATGGACCCAGAATGAGAACTTAGGAGATATGTGTCCTTGTCCCAACTATGTTATAAAAATAATAGAATTTTAGAATGTTAGCGTGAGAGGGACCTCGTAGATCATCCTGCCCATGTCATCATTTAAAAGATGAGATTCAGAGTGAGCAAGGGACTTAACCAATGCCATTTTCAAACCATCATCAATTATTTATTGAGAAATGGATGGATTGGAGTGAGAGGTGTCCTCACAAATCCTGGACTCAGAATCTTGGACTCACCGCAGATCAGTATGATTGTCTGGAACAATGCCCAACTTTCATCAGTGTTCTTGATTTTCAGCTCAGTAAGTGGTGTTCCTCTGAGCCCCTGCCTGCCCTCACATTTTTTGTGGAGCAAAACTACATAGAGGCATTTCCTTACTTCCTTTATTTCTGGTCATGCCTCATGTCTTGTATCTCTCTGTTTTATGTAGTCTAAGTTATAGAGAACCCTTATCATCAACCCCTCCTCAAAAGTCATAGGAAGCATTAAATTTAAATGTCCATGTTACCTTGTCTGTAAAACATTAGACAAATACAAGAGGTAGATGAGGATTTGTTTGCCCATTGGCAGACTGTTGCTTTCCCTCCTCAGCCATTGTACCAACATTTTGTGTGTGTGTGTGTGTGTGTGTGTACAAGTGTGGACAATGTAGAGACAGTTGGTATGTGGGGAAGATACATAAAACACTGCTGTACTCATTATTTTTAGTACTGTGACAAAATGAAACAACAAGAACAAATTTAGAGGACGAAAAGTTTATTTTGGACTCACAGTTTGAGAGGTCTCAGCCCATAGAAGGTGTTATGGTCTGGATGTGAGGTGTCCCCCAAAAGCCCATGTGTGAGAAAATGCAAGAAGGTTCAGAGAAGAAATGATTATTAGGCTGTGAGAGCTTTAACCCAATCAGTGAATTAATCACCTATGGGATTTACTAAGTGGTAACTGAAGGCAGGTGGCGTTTGGCTGGAGGAGGTAGGGCACTGGGGGGCATGCCTTTGGGGTATATATTTTGATTCTGGTGAGTGGAGTGACTCGTGTTTTCCAATCAGCATGTGAGCAACTTCCCTCTGCCACACCCTTCTGCCATTGCTGTTCAGTTTCATTTGAGCCCCGAGGAATGGAACTTGCTGTCTATGGACTAAGACCTCTGAAACCATAAGCCTTCAATCAACTTTTCCTCCTCTAAAGTTGGGGTCTTTTAGTGGCAGCAGTGAAAAAAACTGACTAAAACAGAAGGCCAGCTCCATACCTCAGGGCTTGAGGTGAGGTAGAACACATTGGTGGAAGTCTGTAGCAGAGGAAAGCAGCTCAGGAGGACATCATATCACTGAGAGAGAGAGAGAGTGTGTGCACTTGACTTTCTGAGAACAAGATAAATATACCAAAGACATGCCCCAAATGACCTACCTCCTCCAGCCACATGCTACCTGTCTACAGCCACCACCCAGTTAATCCTATCGGGGATTAATGCTCTGATAAGGTTAAGGTTGTCATAACCCAATCTTTTCACTCTGAACTTTCTTACATGGTCTCACTATGAGCTTTTGGGGGGACATGTCAGATCTAAGCCATAACAAGCACCCAGGAAGAGACAATAGCAATTTGGTAAACAACCTAAAAATGAAATATTGGAGAGGGAATGGGGTTGGAAGACAAACTTCCAATTTTGTAATCTGAACAAAAGCAATCCTGAGCAAATTCCTTTTATAGAGATAGAACCAACCAACCAGAAAACAAAAAGAATCCATAGGGGGCTGGGTCGTGGCTCAGTGGTAGAGCGCTTGCCTCGCATGCGTGAGGCACTGGGTTCGATCCTCAGCACCACATACAAAAATACATACATAAATAAAATAAAGGTTGTTTAAAAAAAAAAAAGAATCCATAGGGCGTAGATCCGAGCGTCATAAGCTTTTACATAAGCCCAACTAAATGTAACATCTTCATGCATGATCCAGGAACAACTTACATGCACCTTTCCTGTGTCATACTAGAGTAGAATTGTGGTTCTCAGAAGCCTAGCTCATGCAGGCCCTTACAGATGCTAAATCTCCATGTCACTTGCTCCTACTAGCACCCAGCTCTCAATCAGCTTCAGTTAACATGCAACTCACCATAGGTCTGTGTTTCTTAAACTGGGATCATACGTTTTATGCTTAACTAAATCCTTAAAGCCACAGAATAAGTATTCATGGAATGTTATTTTTATTTGAAAATTTAAGAAAGGAAGTTATTACCTAACAATTTAAACTATTTGCATATAAAATGGACATCCTTTAGAAAGTAGATGGCAAACACTTGCATTTAGCAAAAACAACCACCAAAAGAAATTTCCCATAAGTAGGTGCTTTGAGTGATCCCATAGCCCTTGGGCAAGGCTTTTGTTCCTTGTGCCAGAACATACAGTGTTCACTCTTTTGGGGAGATAACTGAATGATGTTCTCTGCAAATGTGGAGAAAAACTGTTCTGGGAAATCTTAGAATAGAATGGAATGCAAGCCTCCAGACTTGTCATTTTGTCATTAAAAATTCCTTGATGTGTGAACTAGGTGATGTCATAAATGACCAGGACCAAAAACAAATAGACTGAGGTTAGGGCCTTATCCTAGGGATGCTGCTTAGTGTGCTTTGAACTGTCCCTATATCAGCTCTTCTTGTGTCTTGCAATCTTATATCTGTTTTGATATTGAAAATTATTCCTTTTTTTTTCCTTTTTGGTATTAGAGATTGAGCCCAGGGGCACTTTGCAACTGAGCTACATCCTCAGTCCTATTTTTTAAAACTTTCTAATTCACTTTCTATTTTTATAAATCTATTTGCCAGTAAGTTTTATGTAGTACAAATTATGTTTGATTGCAGATACAAGAGCATCAAACTTGATATTATCCTTAGGGGATTAAATATTTTTAAGTGATACTATTTTTTCTCCCATTTTTTATTTTTAAACAGGGTCTTTAAGTTACTTAGGGCCTTGCTAAATTGTGGAGGCTGGTCTTGAACTTGTGATCCTCCTGTATTAGCCTCCGGAGTTGCTAGGATTACATGCATGAGCTGCCATGCCCGACTTGACATTGAAATTTCAACTTATTTTTTGAGATTTGGGTTTTTCTCTATTTGAGCTGACACATCAGAGTCCTTCTGAAAAAGAAGGGTAAATGTAATGGGCTAATATAGTATGCATTAGGGCTCTTTGGGGCTAATTAGGGCTCTTTGCTCAGTTAGTGGTCACAATCCACACAATAAGAGTTTGAGAACAGAAGCTATTAGAAAACACTATGGTTCAAATATTGACAGATTTAACTATAAGTAATTCAATAGATATTGTTAAGATTGTGTACATAATAAAGTTTTTAGTGATAAAATGCAGTTTGCATTTACACAGTGTTCTGTCTTTTGGGGAGATAACTGAATGATGTTCATACAATTCATAACTTCATAGCAGAAACAAGTACAAGGTTCCTGTTGGGAAAGGTTCATAACACTGTGCCATAGGTCAGCCCCCGGAAGCCCACTTTCAGAATTGTATGACCCTTGAGGTGGGGGACTGGGCCTTAATTCTCTCACCTCACTATGCACCAGGCATTGAAGAAGAGTTGCCCCATGTGGGGAAGGTGACCCAGAGGGAGGTAGAGATGACTTTCATGGGCTAAAGTCAAATAGGAATTCACCTGAGAGGGATCAGCCACCAATTGCTGGCCACTGCAGCAGTGGGGATCTGTGCAACTGGTTCTGACTTTCATTGCAGGATACGCTACATCCTGGGTCCTCTCATTGTTCTCCATAGGTTTTCACCCTTCTCGTCTCACAGAAATGAGTGTGAGAATTACTGGAGCTGCCATGCTTGTGGTATGCAAACTTGCCACTGAAGGGGTGCTGCTATTTCCATAGAACCTCCTATGATCTTCAAGGGCTGATGTGCAGATTAGATTCAGAAACAAGTAAATACAGGAAAAGCCTTTCACAGACCACCAAATAAGCTTATTTTAAAAATTACCATTTCCTTTTACTCCCTTCCTGTCCCCCACCAACCAAATTATTTTCATTTCAGGGTACTATGATTACACCTAATGACTGGGATATTTGGGTGATAAAAGTCTTTGCTCTCTTTATGTATATATTCACCTGTGTAATGTAATGGCCCCTAGATTGATCCTGATAGAACTCATAACACTATTCTTCAGGACTAAAAATTTCCCAACCAAATAGTCTTATTTCCTTGGTTTTTAGAAAAAAGCTTTTTCATCAGTTTTCTTCTAGGAAAAAGAAAGTAAGAAAATGCACTTTAAAATGCCTAAAAAGTTGTTTTCTTTGTGTAAAAGCTTAGTGTGCCAAGGTTAAAAGACTATATGGGAATGTATCTTTTTTAAAAGAAAGTTCAAAAACTTGAAAGTATTAAAAAAATATGAAAGGTCATTTAGGTGTGCTCAGGTGTATTTGACTACTTGATGCTAAATGGTGGTCTAAAAGCTGTCTTCATCAAACTCTCTTCATTTTAACCTAAACTTATCCCAAATCTAGTATGAACTTTTCCTTCTCCACCTGGGAGGACTGGGAAAGGAGATGGAGGGAAATAAGCTTGGACATACTTGACAAAGTATACCCAAATGGTGTGATAATAATAAAATTAAAAGAGGAACTGAGATGAAAAAATAATGTCCCATGAATTAAAAGACAGAGAAAATTAACTTATTTATACGTGCAATCCAAAAGGATAGAGGAAGAATGGTGGGAAGAGAAAAAAGGATGAGCTTTAGAACAGCACAAAAAATATCACAACATTCATTTGGTGTAAGGCTACTCACAGGGTCAAGCAAATACTGAAAGTAACCACTTTTAGAGAAACAATGGGAAAGAACCAATTTTTAAGGAAAAACCTATAAAAATTTTTTTAAAAGTTATCAAAAACCTATAAAATTTTTTTAAAAAGTGAATTATGACATAGGGTCTTGATTTACTTTTTTCCAGTTTTCTTACTTTTCTCTCTTGGAATTGTTAGTTTTTAATTATTTTAAAAATTAGAAATTTTCCTCATAAATTGAAAATGAATGAGTTTCATTTCAAATGTTTAAAGAGAAATAATGAATGGTAGTGCTGAACTCTTCTTACTGTTCTGTGAGGCTCAAGCAGAGACCCACCCTTCAAAGCCCTATATCAGATAGCTATAGCTGGGGTATGGAGGGAGAAGCAACCAAGAACATAACCACTAGGGTCTGTGCGGGTGAGCTTCTAGCTCGTCAGTGTTGTCTAGTTTGAATGGTTTCCCTGATGCCCCTGTGTAGTTCTGAGTTAGAGTGGACCACAGAAGACATCTCCTCAAGTGGTGGAAGGCAGAAGTGAAGCTTCACCCTTTGCATGCACCAAAGATCTGTGCAGAGCTCCTAGTGCTGTAACAGCATTCCCACGTGGTGCTTATCTCCTGGCTCCCCCTAGTGGCAGGGCAGCAGCTGCATTGCAGCTTCTCTAGCTCATACCAATCTCTTCCTCCAGATCCCGGGCCAGGTGAGTGTTCAGTACATCCAAGTTATTAAGTTGGAAGCTTAAAGGAGTGAGTAACTGGTGCAAGTTCCAGCTGGTTCTCACAGCTCAACCTCACTGGTTCCAATGCATCTTTGCTTCCCCTGCTTTGTGTCCATCTTCTCTTTCCAAGTGCCTATGTTGTGGACATTAGGCTCTAGAACCAGATGCAGAAACGAAAGTATGTAACCAACTATCACAATCCTATGTAATAACCTATAAATTACTGGATTTTTGTTTTTCCCCTTTGGACACAGTGCCCTGGGGATGTCTCCTGGCATTTACTGCCACCTGGGACCTCCTGTATTTACAAACTCCTATAAGAAGCTGTCTCCTCATGCCTAGCCTACTTGGAGGGTTAGCTCAAATACTGGCAGATTAAAACATTTCCATTGACTACAGGATCAAAAGTCAACAAGAGAAGCTAGTAAGCAAAGGCTGTGCTAAAGTCTCATTCGTTCTCCTGTGAAAATGTCAATGTCCCCTGGAGGTAAAGATTCACTTTATTCTTTTATTAGTATTTGAACTATACTGGGATAATAATAGTCTGCTATTTAAGGCAGTTTAACATGAAAATCTTTCTGTGGCATAATTTCTCTGTTAGTATCTTATGAGCATCTTCATTAATTTTCAAAATGGTATTTATAATTATCATTTGACTAGAATTTGGAAATCAGATAGGTAAATGGAATCCATATAGAGATGAATCCCAGGAATGAGGTGGGCATAGTACCAATGGGAAGTTTGTTTTTTTTCTTTTTGTGCCTATCTTCTCCTCCCCCACCTCTAATTTCACAATGCTCTTTAGTTAAGAGAGATTGAGATCTGAGATGTAATACTTCTCTCAGAGTGTACAAACCTGTAGTATATATCTACAGTTCATTATCATACAAATAGACATTGAATCATAATGTATTCACGTACTGGAATCTCCTTCTAGCACCTTTTCCAAGGGTGATAATCATTTAACTCATACTTAATCCTTCCCAGGCCCCCACAAGGTAAAGCAATCTATTCTATTTGGGGCATCATGTCTGATAAATTTAGTTTTCCTAGCTGAGCCAAAAAGTGAAATTATCGTCCATTAATCCTACTTCTTTTCCATACAAGGCTTATTCAGAAGAAATTTTGATTCAGAAGAGTTAAGAATTATGCTTTTGTGTAAGAGCCATCAGCTGGAAAGCAATATGTGCAAATATGTACTATTATTATTACTTTGTATTTTAAAAATCCAAATATTCAAGATCAACTATTAGGTAAATGGATTTAATAATTTATTCAAAAATGACCTAAACATCTCCCTAAAATAAAATTCTCACAAAAATTTATCCACGTTAGTCATTCCTACTTAGTTTAAAAATATTTTAGAAGCTTTTTCCAGATGTATGTTATTATTGTCTCAAAGATAAATCAAGATGTGAATATAAATTTTACAAGTAGATCAATAAATTCAGTTAATCCTAACATTTGTATTTTTTGATTTATCTTATGAAAATATAATTTATGTTATTATTTTCTCAAAGATAAATCAAGATGTGAATATAACTTTTACAAGTAGATCAATAAGTTCAGTTAATCCTAACATTTGTATTTTTTGATTTATCTTATGAAAATATAATTTACATTTAACTACTTATGACTATTTTTATTAATACAATTAGGTATATCTGTAACTAAATAAACTTTGAACACTTCATTCTTCATTATGAATAACTTATCAAATTACATACATTTACTTAGCAACCCATGGTTTTTTACTAGACAATGGGTTAATCAATAAAATATTCAGATGAGGAAAGAATAAACTGACATATATATTTTATTATAATATATCTTATATTCTCGGGGGTTCATCTGTGCATCAGGAGCTATTATTCTGGAAAATGGTATTTTTTAATGTATTGCTTCATACCAAGTTATTGTTCTCATATTCACACTCTAATGTTATTAGTCCCAGGTTATGAGTTCAAAAACCAAGTGACTGAAGCACAGAATGCCTATCCTATCAGCACAAGGCTACACAAACAGTGGCTGTTGGAGTGAGCTCTGTTTGGCCCCTCCTACTCTACCCTCAGTCTCAGTAGAAGTCAAGTTCATCTACACAACTGCCCTCACTGTCATTCTGACAGGATTCTCGCATTGCTGGTATGCTCTTGGCTTTCCTGAAGACCCTGTAGACAGATGTGGCACTGACTTTTAACTCTGACCGACAAGTGGAAATCAGTATTCCCATATGTGATCTTTGGAAATAAGTGTTACTCCTTTCTTAGAATTCAGAAGACTTTCTAGAGCCCTTGACCTGTGTGTGAAAGGGGCTTGTCTGTTTGTGGAATGATTGGAGGTTCCATATGCTCTTGGCTGCTTCTGGCTGCTCAGTGTTCTCATGCCCCACTCCACCCTACCAGCCCTGCATCCTAGCTATTATTTTCTCCTCGCCATCCTCTGGCAGAAAATACCTACTGCAAATTAAGTCCTTCTGGCCAGGTTCTAATGAATTCTTACTCAGTCTGCTGCACTACCTTCCCAGATCTTGGGGATTTCAATCTGCCCTGATATATCCATGCTCCAGAATGCCACTAGAGTAAACTCTATAGTAATCCGTAGGCTACTTTCTGCTAAGGAAATTTCTTTTCCCTTTTCCTACTCCTAGAACTGGCTGTGTATAAATTGTTACACAAACTACAGATTTTTATTTAGCACCACCAAGTTTTTAATATTCTGGCTTTAGTTCAAACCCTCTCAAAATCATCTGCATGAAAATCTGCCACTATATTCTATACAGAATCCACACTACAGCTGACAAATATTCTCTATTTGTTCCCTGTGGCTACTGAAATAAAGCACCATAAACTTGGTAATACAACAAAAAAGTATTTTCTCACAGTTCTGGAGGGCACAAGTACAAAATGTCTAACACTGGGTTGAAATCAAATTTTAGAAGGGCCACACTCTACGGATATAGGAATCTGGTCTTTGCCTCTTTGAACCTTTTGGCATCTACCAGCATCACTTGGCATATAGCCTCATCCATCTTCAGTAGTCACATTGCCTTCTCTTCTGTTCCAAATCTTCCTCTATCTTCCCTCTTTTAAGGACACTTGTGATTCTAATTGGGGCCCAACTGGATAATCCAGAATAATCTCATCTTAATTTCCTTAACTTAATCATAACTGCAATATTTGCCATATCAGATAACACTCTGGTGATTAGGGCATGGATATTTCTTTGGAAGATTTATTTAGCCTACTCCACTTATCTATTGCTGCAAAGCATATTATCCCTAAATTTAGCAACTTAAAACAATAATATTCTATAGTATTCCACAGTTTCTGTGGATCAGGAGTCTTAGGTGTGACTTGTTTGTGTCCTCTAGCTGGGTGTCTCACAAAGTCATAGTCATCACAAGACACGGTTTGGAAGGACCCACTTCTTGGCTCACTCATGTGGCTGTTGCCATGTTCAGTTCCTCATGGGTTGTTGGCCTGAGGCCTTGGTTCCTCATGAGCTGTTAGGTTGGCTGCAAGTCTTTCACAGCTCATGGATATACAGACCATTTTGTCAAGCATCACACATCAGGGTGGCTTGGATCATCAGTAACTGAGCGGGCAAGAGAGTGTGCCAGCAAGAGAGTACTAGCAAGACAAAAGACAGTTTCTAACCTAACCAAGGAAGTCACATCCATCATTTTTGCCTTGTTCTATTCATAAAGATTTGCTAGACATGCCCTATACTCAAGGGGAGGGGACTACACTAAGGCATGGGTACTTGAGAACAGGGATCACTGAGGCCATGTTGGAAAGTGCCTACTGTAGCTTCCAGACATTGTATGCTCTTCCATGCCTGTCTGTTTTAGCCTTGGTGACCTCCTCATATAGAACCCACAGCCATGTACCTGGGGAACTCTTCCATAGGTTTGTACCTCAACATCTCTACAGTGAAGACTTTGTCCATATCAGATCAGGAGTACTCCAACTTTTACAAATAGAACTTTACATCACCAGGAGTTATCCATCCATTTGACTCTCCCATTAAACAGGGGATTTATTGAGGTCAGGGATCTGCCATCTTCCCTCTGTGTTCTCAGTGCCTCCCAGGTACAGTGAGTACACTGAATAGAGTGATGATGCTTTGAATATCAGTTATTTTCACAATAGCATAATTTTGTGCTTACTTGATTGAAATGTGATCATTGATCTTCAAGTATTCATAGTTTGCCTGATAGATTTTGGCTTAATCTCTTATGCTATAGTAATGTTCCTTTAAATTTATTGTACAAATAAATCCTTTGGGGATTCCGTGGAAATGCAAATTCTTATTCTCCAGGGCTGGGATGGAACTTATAATTTTGAATTTTGAACATATTTTAAGCTGATACCCAGGCTATTTGTCCCAGGAACACTTTGCAAGTAGTAAAACAGTGACATGAGAGGGATAATAATGTTAAAGAATTTATAGGAGAAAATCTGGGTTCAAAGCAAGAGGATAAGATCTGTATAAAAGTTGTGTGTGTGTGTGTGTGTGTGTGTGTGTGTGTGTGTGTGTGAGAGAGAGAGAGAGAGAGAGAGAGAATTAATTGATGAGTTCATTATTTCTGAATTCAATTGGATTTGGTTGGGAATCCAATTGTTGGGGACTGTGCAGAAGAGACCTAGGATATAGAATAAATTGGAATTTCTCACTTACACATAGGATGCTGTTATTCTCTCAAGGTCCTTAGTATATCCACTATGTCCATGAGTAACCACAAACCCCTACAGTCTTAACTTGAATTTTTCACAATTTTACCTATTGAAGTTCTGTATTAATTTATTTTAGAAAAGTTCAGCTGCTTAGAACATTCACACACAGTACACAAAAATGTGCACATGTGATACCAGAAACATTTCTTTGACTCTAGGAGCTCTGATCATAGAACCAGGGTCAAATTTAAAGAAAAGGTACCCTAATACACAGCTTTCCAATTTGACATACAGAGATTGTTTACTATCTCGAACTTTTGATTACACTGCAGTAAAAACTCATGATCTACCAACAGTGTCCAATTGCAAAATAGCTCAGCACCCCTTTAAGTGAACAAAATGACTCACAAAGTGTACGGACCATAGGACTCTGTGTTTATGAGCATTGTTCATGAGAGAACCCTTCAGTCCTTTCTTCATTCCAAGACCTATTTGTTGCTATAGACAATTCTAAAAGACAATATCACATAACGGTAGAAATGACACATGGGAACCCAGAGATGTGATTGAGATTCATCTCTTATGGGAATAACCCTTATGGTTTTGGTCATGTCTTTTGTCCCTTGTGGGCTTTGGTTTCCTCATAAGAGTATTATCCTACATCAAGGGTTGGGAAACTTTTTTAGGCAAAGGGCCAGATAGTAAATATTTTAGGCTTTGTATGGTATATAGCCTCTATCACAACTCTTCAACTCT
Source organism: Geosciurus inauris (assembly GCA_004024805.1). NCBI lineage: Eukaryota > Metazoa > Chordata > Mammalia > Rodentia > Sciuridae > Geosciurus > Geosciurus inauris. The sequence continues at coordinate 44,620 of PVHX01003151.1, forward strand.
ATCATAAATAATATGTAAACAAAAAAGTGATCCTGTTTTCTAGCCAAACTTCCTTTATAAGAATAAATGATGAACTATATTTATCTATGGGCCACACTTTGCTAATGCCTGTTCTATAGAATTACTATATACTATATACTATTCTATAGGTAGAATTATACAATTTAAAACTGTGATTTAAAATTAGAATTTGGTAAATTTTCACTAAAATATTAATAGGTTATACTGACTCAAAATACTTGTGCTTTTGAACAGAAACCAGTACATGTACTCAGAGTGACATCGTTCTATTGGAAAAGATTTTCGGACATCAGAGTCAGGCAATAGCAGAGGTATTTTTGATGCGAGGGTCTTTTCAGAGTCCTAGAACTATGCTATGTTGGAAGTTACCGCTCTGTCTATATAAGGTCCATGTGGATAAGCAATGGGAATCCTTGGCCTTCTGAGGTCCCTGCTAAAGCCTTAGGGACTGCTCACTTGCAAGAACAGCTAAGAAGCCACAAGGGGAAAAATGAGCCCTGTTGTTGGAACTGTAAATAATGGACTGACTAAAGTAGTTCTGCTCCATAGGGCCCCATACCAACTGCTATTCAATTGTAAATATCGCCTTTCTGCTGATGTACTAGACGGTAGAGTCTTTGCTGTATATTATGCTAAATATTTCCTGGAATCCAACTGCAGGAAGAGAGGACATTGCAGGCTGCAAAAACCAACTGGTTAACTTGCTGTGCATCTGTGTCTATTTTTCCATAACTCAGGGTGCTAAGACAGCCTATGCCTTCCCTTGGAGACACATGGATATTTTTATAGGTATGGGATACATATATATGTATATGGATGCATTGTTCTTTGATTCCTTCAATGGCACCTTCCTTAAGATGAAAGAGATTGACATGTCATTTGTTTTTCCCTGCTGTGTTTTATCCTTTTCATTTGGTCTTGTTTTGTTTTGTCTGATGCAGAGCAGCAACCTTTGCCCTGGGAGGTTGTTAAATAGTCAGTGAGATAGTTCAGAGTGGCTTAAATTAATATCCATTTGCATCTTATGCCTGGTGCTGTCCTGACCAGTTATTGCAATAACTGGTTCCTGACCAGCCATTGCATTAAATCTTTTTCCTAGATGTGGTCCTTTTATTTCCTGTTTCCTTGATTGTTTCCTGACTCACTCCTGATTTTTGAACATTAAGATCCTGAACTCTGAATGGTATTTTGGTTCTCTGGATCCTGTTCAGTTCCACATTCATACTTGAACTTGATTTTCATACTTTTAGGATGCCTACTAGACGTTGAAAAATTTTTCTTGATGGTAGGATAGAGCGGGATAGTTGTTCAAAAAGTTAAATTTACAGAGCTTTCAGAGCCTAAAGGGGCCAAGAAGTCACTAATGATAACCCTTTTAATTTCAAATGGAAGTGATGTTGCCTGAAGGGCCAGAGCCATTCAGATGCCACCCAGATGCAGGCTACCTCCTGCTCCTCTCTCTCCTCCCAGGCAGCCCATTTTGGGGAAGTCCTTGGGTTTCTTCACATCCTCTCATGACTTGGTTCCAGCCTTATATTCTGAAATGAGGCTGAGTACCACACTCTTCAATGTGCTGTCACTTCAAGGACATTTTCTAAATGTCCAGGTTAAGATACAAGAAGCAATTTCTCAATATGGAATAATGTAAGTCAGAAATGGAACACAACAGTGGACATCTGTACATCTATGCTGCTCACAAACTTTCAGTCCTTAAGTCCTAGTAGACTTTATCTTCTTTTTCAATAAGAAGTAACCTAAAGACATACTGCTTAGATGTCTTCTATTTTTATTACCAGGTGTGCCTTAGAATCACCCCATGTAAAGTTTCTTCTAAACTACCCTAATTCACACTTACTCATGCAGAGAAATTTAGCTCTAATTTTGTTTAACCATAAAAGTTTGAATAAATAAGAGTTTGAATTTGTTCTATAGTATCCTATCAAACTATTTGGATAAGCCATGCCATGTAACAGAAGCAGAGCATTGTCTCAGAAAGCAAGGGGACTTGTGAGCTTAGGCATTATTTATTTGTCTGTTTCTCTGTCTTTCTCTCAAACCCAGACAACAGGCAGAAAATTTTGACTGAAACTGCAAATTTCCTTTATTTTTAACTCAATGTTTTGAACATTTTAAATAAATGTAGACATTAGTTTTGGGATGTAGAAGAATATCTCAGTTCTCCATCATGCAAGTGTAGGTTGTGTTAAGCGATATGTACTTAAACATCCTTATATTTTCTTCTCCCTAAATATTTCCCTAACTTTTTCTGACCAAAAGCTAATTTAGGCAGAGGGCTTGTGAATTAGCTTAACCCATTTTACTTGCAGCTACAGCACAATGTCCCCTCCTGGGGAGCTGTATTGCAGAGGGAACATTAGGTTGGGAGTCTCTATTCTTGGATTCCAGCTCTGGCTCTGAAAATGACTTAGCTGCATGACTTTAGTTAAATCTTCTACCTGTTTGGAATTCCATTTCCTGGAGGAATACTTTGGCTGTGAGAAACAGAAAAATGGAGCTGGAGAACCTTTATCAGATAGAAGGTTATTCTCTCCTAGAGTAAAATATCAAAACATTAGCATCTTCCCCTGTTGTTGCCACAGCTCAGTGAGCTAGGGCTGGTCCCTGAAATTCTCCTAGTTTCTCCTTATTGTATCAATACTGAGAGTTGTAACTCTGGGCAGTAGGTTAGAAAAAGGTTAGGGAAGCATCCCTCTGGCTCCATCCTTTCCATTAGCAAAAGGTAAAGCTATCTCAAAAGCTTCCACAAGACTTTCACTCTTTTGGCAGAATCACATGAACAATCCAGCTGCAAGGGAGTTGGAGAAGTTACATACTCAGGTGTTCCAATCTATATAGGAGAGGCAGGCAGAAAACAGGGATTGGGGAGTTATGCTATGTTAACCAACCCACAGTGTCTACCACAACTTCTTTATATATAACAGACAAAAGTTGTATTTGAAATGATCTGTGAGACCTTTCCTGGCTCCAACTGTATGTGCATATGTGAATAGAGAGAAAGAATTCAATATGAAGCCATACTCACATGTCTGGGGACTCCTGGATTCCAAACACACCTTCCCCTAGAAATGCCTCCTTGAAGATGCTGTGTGGTGGTAGGGGAAAGAATTGAAGAAAACATATTTTTCTTATGGTAGCACAGTGTCATTTCTGGAAGGAATAAAGTAAGCCAGTATTCACAACATAATGCTGCTTCAAAGCTTCAGGAAAGGAAAAGAAAAAGCATCTGTTCAAATGGAAATACTTTTAAGGAAGGTAATACTCATATTGATATTGCATAAATAAATTTGCATTGATGATTTTAGATTTTAGAAAGTTTAGAAAACCAAGAGAAAAAGCATTTTTATTTTGAAGTTTTCTTTCACATTTCACACACATTTAATTTTGTATTTCTATAGTCTTATATGTATATCATCTTATCCCCTAATTATCCACTTAACGTGGTCAGATTATTATTATTTTACAGAAAGTCAAGTAAAAGGAAATAGAAGGAACAGAAGTGACTGAAAAAAAGTGTCATAACAGAGAGGAAAAAAATGAACAGGAAAATCCTGAGATCCTGATGAAAAACATGGCCCCTTCATCAAGATGACTAAGTTGTGTGATTACAAAATCAGGGACATAATAAAGTGACAAAGTGGGTTATAGACAAGTGGGATTCTGTTTAGGAATCTACATAGGTAATTGAGGATCAACTTCCTCTTGGCTCCTCAAGCATATAATTATATATTCAACAGTATGTATTATATATTTATATAATTATATATTTATTATATAATATTATATATTTATATATAATATATACACACATATTTCATATAATATATATATGTTTCAGCTCACTGAGCTCACTTTTTTAAGTGTACCACTGCTTTTATGAAAAAACTTGCTTGCTTCAAAGATTTATTTAGAAAGATTTGATTTTATTGCATATTTTAAAAACATCCCAAGAAGAAAAGAGCTCTCTAAGAAGCAAGGCATCCTCCAATACCATGATCAGACTCATGGGAACCAGGTAGGGAACATATATGTACATTTTCTTCAGAGAAAGACAACAGAATGTGGTAGAGTCAACTAGAAAGAAACTAGTCCTTCTTCTCAATCTTCATTTGTTTAATATTGTATGGATTCCCAGGTGTTTGGAGCTTTCTTCAGGTACAGAATGATTGGGAACCTCAATTTTGAGTGTATGAATTTGTTTGCTGTCATGATTTACCCTTCTTGGTATATAGTACATGGAAAACTTGTATTTTCTCTGTTTCTGGACATAGAACTGTAGAAGGTGCAGAGATTCAATATTTCAGGAGTCATTAGTTTTCCTCCCTTTTAAGCACACAATTGGATTGCATTTCTTGGCTTCTTTGTGGGTGATTGGGACAATGTAACTAGTTGTTGTTTTTTTTTTTTTAGTTGAATTATGAGCCTAAGTGATGAGAATTATTGCATGCTAAAGCATTTAATTAATATATTTGTTATGTGAGAATTTTTACAACTTTCTTCCTCTAGTACAAGCAACTAACAATATTAAGGGTGTCACTACTCCATTGGTCTCTGATTATGATTAATGATAAAAAACAGAATCCTTGGGGGAAACTCTCATTATTAAAAGGAGTGAGAAACATAGTTTTGTTTTTAAGTCATTCAAATTAGTCTATGCTGACGGATAAAGCTTTCTTCTGAGATCTTTTACCTCAGGCCACAAAGAAAGAATGAAACTATCAGTGTTAATACAGAAGTTCAAATATAGGATAGAAATACAGATTAACTCAACAGGAAGAGAACTAGACCTGGTCCTGCCTTCTGTTTCAGATCAGTTTTATAACTATGGCCAATTACTGAACTATCCAATAGTTTCATCAGTTCATATAAGAAAGGCAAGATGACAGCAAAGCTTTCATTTATCTGGGGCTGGGATTGTAGCTCAGTGGTAGAGTGCTTGCCTTGCATGCGTGAGGCACTGGGTTCCATCCTCAGCACCACATAAAAATAAATAAAGATATTTGTGTCCATCTACAACTAAAAAAATATTTTAAAAACCTTTCATTTTTCCAGTTTTCAAGATTATTAATTGATTCCCTATTATCCTCAGAAGGTGACTAAATATCTCGAGTCTGACTGAGTACCTAGCAATTTTTACCCTTATTAAAGCTTAAACTGCCCCATGTAGAAGTCTCTTCACATTGGCTCCTATGTACATTTGCCATTACCCTATTGGTCTTTGATGTATTCTGTATTCTCTAATGTCAAGATATTTCAGGCCCTAAACAGTAATCAACCATCTCTCCATACCCCCTTAGTTTCCTTTATTGAAAAATGGGTTTTAAGACTAAATTCTAGACTTGCTCTTCATACTAGTTTGTTCACATTTTTTTTAAACTTTGAATGAACAGAACTAGAGAACAATATGCATATGTTATATGTTGTGAGTTTATGCTGATGTTTTCTATTCAGCTTCACTCCTGCAATGTTTTTGCTCAACATTGTATCATTTTCGGGAAATAATGCTCCATGTGTCTCTCATGTTTCTAAAAATCTTGAAAGTGGAAGTGTTAACTGACTTTATTCTGGACTATGGATGAAGGCAATGTGTAGAGCAAATAGCCTGGAAAGAGAAGGATAATGTCTTTCATTGGAATAAAGATTTGTTTCTACAAATCTCTCTCTCCAGAGCAAAGGACAGTATATCTGTTAGAACTAATAGGATTTATATAAAAACATTTCTTTGAAAGAATTGGTTGATGTGATTGTGGGGGCTAATGAATCTGAAACCCACAAGGGCAGACCAGCATCAGACTAGCAATTCACACAGGAGTTGATGTCTTAATCTTGGTGGATAATTATGGCTCCAATTTTTACTCTTAAGGCCTTTAGGTGATTGGGTAAGGCCCACACACATTATCAAGTGTATACTTGGTAAGATCAACTGGTTATAGATCTTAGTCATATATACAAAATGCCTTCACTGCTTAGATTAGTGTTTGATTAGATCACCTGGCACTTTATAGCCCAGTCAAGATGACATAGAAAAGTAACCATCATAAGCCAGTTTACATATAGACTATTATAAAAGATTTGGTTTCCCTAAACTCCAGGTTATTCAGCTATGATGCCAACACACTGCATGCACAGAATCAACCTAGAATTCTCTGTGTCACCCTTGAGAGTTTTGGGTAGCAAAGATTGACCCAAACTCAAAGTCCATGTTGCTCACTGTGCATAATAAAGTCAAAATGAGGTGCAAACCCACAAATTAAAAATAAAAGAAAAATACGTTATGAAAGGGAATATTCAAATAGAGCACAAAACAGAGTGATCACAACAAAACCCATGTAACCAATATTTACATCAAGAACAGAATGTTGTCAGACCTCCAACAGCCTTACAATTGTCCCGTTCCCTTCCTCATCCCCCATATAAGTAACCAATGAAGCATAAATTAGGTTTACGTACTTTTCCTTTATATGAAAGAAATTTTAAAAAGTACTTTTGCATCTTTCTTTGCACAACATAATATTTGTCATTATCATTACTTCTGTGTATTGTTAAGGAATGCATGTTCTTGTGTCTATATATTATTTTCTACGTAAATATACCACAGGTTTTCTTTTTATCCATTCTACTAATTATAAGCATTTTCATGTCCCAATTTGGTACTATTAAGAATAATACCACTCTGAACAATCTAGCATGCCTTTTAACCAACTAATGTACACATCTTTGTTGGATATGCACCCAAACTAGGGTTGGAATCTCTGAGTCAAAGTTTATGTCTATAGTCAGATTCAATAGATACTTTCCACCTCTTTTCAGAGAGATTATCTTTCCATGTGCATTTGCAGCCAGTGCTTGTGAAACAATATATCTGATCTGATGATCTGGGGCCACAGGGAGGCTATGGCCCAAACTGGCAATTCTTTTTAAGAGTATATTGGAAGAGGAAGAAAACAGAGATAAAGACTAATTTTACTACTATAGAAGAAAATAAGAGATTGAAATATATTAAATGGGATAAAGAAAAGGCATGAATATGAGTCATTCATTGTGTGCTAATGGAATCTGCTAAACCTATGTGAGTGAAAAAAAAAAACAAAGAATGACAGTTTGCATAGAAGTTTGAAGAGGGTGAGGGTGGTTTCAGATACATCTGGTATGCAGAAAGGCCTCAGGGCTAACTCTATCCCTCTCGCTTATTTCCCATTCCTGCAAGTCCTGAGCTCATCCCACAAGCTTCTTGCAATCATATAAATTGACAAATAAAGGACCATATTTTTTTTACACTTAACTAGTAATGCAGTGATTTCAGTAATTCTGGGTCACAATAATATAAAACACCCATTGAGAGGAATCTGCAATTACTGCTTTCCACTTCACACTACTGTATCATTTTTATTTTATGTCATACACAGAATTTCTTTAAAGGAGCTAATCGAGATTGACAGCGCCTGGCTGTAGCTCTTCCCTCTCAGGCAAACAAGCAGACACCCACTTCTTTATGCCTAGGCAGAGCTACACCCACTGAGATCTGTGTGCTAAAAAGCCAAAAGCTATAAATTATAATGGCCTAGCTGCTTTGCTTTTCCTCAGCCCACCCTCCTTTACGAACAGGAAGTGAAACGTTCCCTCTTGGCCTGCAAGGGCATCTGACTCCAGCAAACTCCCCACATCATACAGAAGTCTCATTTGGGGACTGAGACTTCTTTTTTTCTACAGTTTTCTTCAATCTTCTGGTACTAAGGAAGTTTGCATCTGAACAAACTATTTGCCTCTTATGGGCCCATCTGTTCCTGCTGTTGATGTTTCACCTGGAGCCTTAATTATAACTGACTCCAGACAGAAATGCCTGTGACGTCATTGTCAGGAGACTGGAGCTTCAGGTGGGAAATAAGGTGCTGAAGCAGATGGACATCTTCTGAGCAAAGATTCTGTTTTGCAAATATTCACTGCATAAGAATAAGAGTAAAAGGAAATATTGAAAACAGAGCAAGGAAAATAATTCTTAACTACACTGCTCCTTTTTATTTTTTCCCTTTCTAACTTAACACATGGTGCCAGTAGTACAATTATAAGAGATCCGTAGGTGTTAGAGCCACACTTTTAGTAAGCCTGGTTTCCCTAGGGACCAGCATAATGGAGTAGATATCCACGTGGCTTATTGCTTAACAGAGGACTCTGGGGATCCCATGACTTCAGCATTCTAGGAGTAAAGGCCATTCATAGAAGGAAGCTGCCATAGAGTTTATATAACTCCATTTCTGTCCACATTGTGAACATATTCAGAATTTGTTCAGATTCTCATGATAAATCACAGGACCATTGTCACAAGAGGCAAGTGAGTGAAATCCTCTCTTCTTTGTGTGTCTATGTGAGGTTGAATCTCAGCCAATCAACTCTCAAGGAAATAGCCAGTGATATGTTTCTCTTGACAACGTGTATACTAAGAATCTACAAAGTTCTTCATCAGAGATGTCGAAATACAAACCTAGAAAAGTAGGATGAGTTTAAGGTTAGATGCAAGACTATAACCAATATAGGACAGAGATTAAGAATGTTAAAATTGTCTCCAAACAGTAAAATATCCAATTCCTAGTTAAATCCCTCCTCTACCTTTTTTGTTATGTTTTATTTTTGTTTTTGTTTTCACAACAAGATGGTGCTTTTATGACTGTGCCATTGACCCCATCAGTTCATAAGCCATATCGGGCAAAACAGGTCAGTCCAAGCCAGGAGCACCTAACACAGGGGCCTGGCTTTAGACTGATGAAGGACCATTGATCCATTTCCAAAGAGGAAGCTCTAAGCAGGTTTTTTGTGTTGTTTTTTTTTTTTTTTAATTTTTTCTTTCACTAGATGATTAGGACCTACATAGACACTTAGCTTCACAAAGAATGGGTGATGAACAAGCGTTAGTGCTGCCTCTGTCCTCCAGCAAATGGAAAACCAAGGATCTCTTGTAAAATGAAACTATCTTTTCTCTCCACTGCAGGCAGTTTGGTGCTTATTCTGATATGGTTAGATTAAAAAAAAATACAAAATATATTTTTTTAAATACATTAAAAAAAATAACCTTCAAGTCTTCAAGGATGCTAGGTCTTTATAGGCCTGTTACATGTAGAATAGCCAATAAGTCCTGGATTTCAACAGGGGAAAGAGAATCCAGTCAAATGTGAGACAGTTGCCCTAGACCCTCTTAAGGAAGAGACCTCAGGTCCTCCCTCTTTTTGGAATAGCTGGGCATAGATCTGCATCTTACTAAGGATTTTCAAGGTCAGGGCAAGGTTGTCTATCACATAAAGAGTGAATAGTCATTTTAGAACATCCTTCTGTTCTTAGCATAATGTCTCTTTTTGACACATGTTCTCATTTCAAATATAGCATTGGAGTCTAAATTCCAGTTGTTTATACTAGCAAATTGCAACAGAAAGCTTTATATTAATGACTAATGGCTCAACTATTAATTCTGATAATTTCATAACCAAAGATAAAACCTAGATAGTACATCGACTTCAAGAAAGGAAGGGCTTATTTCTGGAATCCCTTACCAAAACTTGACTGGAAGTAATGTGGCTATACATGGTTGGTTCAAAACCAGATGGACATCAATAAACAGAGAAAGGAGCATAGAAGTACAGGGACAAAACCATCTTTGGAAAAGAGAGAGCTTGTTTTTCATGGTGTCCAATGGCATGTCCTCATAAGAACCCTCAATTGGTAGATAGCTGATAAGATCTAACATGTGGTCCAGGCTCATATCCACACAAAATTGGACAAAGACAGAAAATGAAATCTAGGTAACTTGACTGATTTCAGTACCCAAGTTTTTAAAAACAGGCCAGAAGCTAACAACTTTGCATAGTCCATATAAACAGAAAAACGCACACATGAGATTCATTTTCCGTTGCCGATTTGAACAACTGGGATTTCTTGCCCGTAGGTTCCATTATGTAACCACACCAATGATGGCTTATGGTTTCAATTTGATTGTCCCCTTTCTCTTGCTCTTATGCTGTCTCCAAGATGTTAGAATAAAATAATTTACATTTGAGGTTTAGAGTTAGACAGAGAAGACTAGTCTAGTTGAGTAGCCTGGGACATTTTGTTTTCCAGGACTGCTTTTCAGAAAATTATTGCATTGGTTTCACTATTTTCATTTGGAAGGCTTAATTTAGATTCTTTTCATATACAGTAGTGCAAGGGTTGAAGAACCATTGTCCATTAACAAATCAGCTGATTGTGTTTGTCAATAAAATTTTATTAGGACACAGCCATACCATACCTATTATTTTTCCTCACTGTCCTTTGTGTCTACTTTCTTGCTACAATGTCAGAGCTGAGCAAGTGACAGAGACTTTATGTCCTGCAAACTATAAGTATACTGTTTGTTCCTTTACAAAAATAAAAGTTTGCCAGTCTACTAGAAATATCTCCAATTTTTGTCACTGGAGATTTGATGAATTTTCTGACAGAGTCTCCACAGGGAAGTCAAAGATCTTTAGTCATCTTTGGATTTTTTTGTGATATGGTAAAAAGTTTAGAGTTTGGGTATCAGAAGACCAGAATTCAAAGTCAGCTCTGTAACTTACTATTTTTATGATTATGACAAGTTTAGAATTTCTATAAAGTAGGTTTAAAAGTGCTTGTTTCACAGGACTTTTGTGAGAACTAAATTCTGGGCACTGAATATGATTATCTCCTTCTTCCCTCCTGTGTCATCCATCATTATCTTCTCCCAACTCCACCTGATTTCAGGTTCTGGTTGGCTATTGTGTTGTGATTGTGTTATGCAATAGCTTAGAGAGAGAGCTGGAACAAATTCATTTGAAAGGGGATTTGCTCACCTTTGTTCTGGAGAGATCTGGGGATTTAAGCAGACTGCTGTTGTCTCTTAGGACTGGGCCTCATCATCATGTGCTATATGCTGTCTTGATTTGTTTTACAAAAGAACAAACAGACCTTGTTCCTCTCCATCAGAAAAGGGAAAAAAAAAAAAAAATAGAAAAAAGAAAGAAAGAGGTTTATGTTCCAATATAAGGGTTTCCGGATCTAGCTTTTCTATTGCTTGAAAAGAAGTGTCAGCACTCTTTTGACAAAAGCGTTCTAACCAAATATTCTGGTCACTTCTTTTTTTTTTTCTAAACGGCATTTAAGTAGAAATCAAAGTGGAGAGCAAGTATTTCTCTTGAACATCTACATAGTGATCCTCACTTAATGCTGTTGACTCAGCAACTGTGTATCTCATAAATAACTGAGGCCATTCTAGTCACGGGCGCAAAACTTTGTTGCTTTTATCCTTCCTGATGGCCTTTCAACATGGGTTACAAGGGCTTCAGGTTTCCTTCTGTACAGTGGAAAGCAGCAGCCCTGATTCACTGCAGGGCTGACTTCACCCTGTATGAACATCCCTAATTCACGGTGTGACCCAAGATGACTTGCTTATTCCCTCATGTTGTGTCCTCCATTCTCTCTAGAATTATATGATTGGCTATTTAATATCCTTTCAGATGTTTGTGGACTACCTTAGGATAAATCATTTTTTGTTTTTTTTTTGGCCAGGCACAGTAGCAAGCACCTGTAATCCTAGTGGCTCAGGAGGCTGAGACAGGATCGCAAATTCAAAACCAGCCTCAGCAACCGCGAGGCACTAAGCAACTCAGTGATACCCTGTCTCTAAATAAAATACAAAATAAGGCTGGGGATGTGGCTCAGTGGCCCCAAAGCTCAATCCCTGGTACTTCCCCCCCACAAAAAAAAATGGTTTTTTTTCCAACATATATAGCCAGTCCATAATTAATCAATGAGTCTTATTTATTTTCTGCTGATGTCTTATTTGTTTTGTCTTGAAGTTGATTATTGGGAATTCAAAATGTATTTTCCCATAAAAATATTATAAAGCATGGATAAGTTTATTAATTTAGATCATCAATTTTATTTCTCTAGAGGATGTAGATGAATATTAAAATCTATTCAAAATACCATGTTCTCATTTATAATGTTCTTTCTCTATAATGTTCTTACCTCTATAAGACATATACTTTGAGCCCTGTGTTAGGGTTGAATAGCAGCAGCCACAGAACCCCTCGAGTGCCAGTCTTTGTGACTTCACCAGAAAGAATTCGAGCAAATCACAGTGTAATCAGCAAAAGTTTAATAGAGAGAGTGAAAGGGAAGATGATGCGGTGCTCACAGGGCTGGAGTTTCTTAAAGAAACTGAGTCCTTTGTTCTTGCCTTGATTTCCCTGTCTCCCCTAAATTGGTTTATTACTCTTTGGATAGTGCCCAGCAAATTCCTCTGGGAGGGCCTGGATATTCAGGTTGACAGAGGGGTTGTGACCTACTTGATTGCAAGAGATAGTGTTGACACTTCTCTGAAAACAGTAGTGCCCCTTAAGGGGTTATAATCAGCTGTAGCTGGAGGGGTCTTGATGTATCAGACCCCCTTTTCTGATACTTATCTATTTTAGTTAGGGTCCCAGGATTTTATGTAATAATTCCCTCAAGGGATTATAATTCTCTGCAGCCTGGGGAAGGTTAGGCATTTGGATCTCATTTCCCCATGCTTGCCTATTCAGATAAGTTTCCCCACAGTTTCAGTTTTATGGCTCTGGATTCTTGGTGCATAGGCCTAATGTCTATCCTTCATTGTCCTTTCCCTCTACCCACCTGTTCATAGCTACCTAACATTTGTACCCAACATAATTATTATTCCTTGTACCAGTGTGGGAGATGAGAGTAGCTGAGGCCCCAATGGTAGCTGTGAAGGAAGTGGGGAGAGGAGGGAAGACAGTGTCCATAGCAACCACGGCTCAGTTGGGAGGACTCAGTCCCAAGCCTTAGACACCTTGTTTTCTAGGAAGGGGGATTCTGAGCATCCCCAATGCAAGTAGGAAAGGCAAGAAAACTTCAGCGGTCTCTCTATTGAGATGAGGCCACAGGAAGGAGAAGTTTAAATTGAGCATCATGAGTTTTCTAATGACATCCAAGTTCTTTGTCTTATTATTTTATTTTCTACTCCCAAATACCAGGCCAAATAAATAGTAGGTTTTAATAAATATTGAATTGCCCTAGGGGATTATTCTTGGTACTATAAAACTGAGTCACTTGCTTAGGGTCTAAAATAATCCTGCTCAAATTTATGTTTCACTTTCTAGATGGCTATAAATTTACAAACATTTGTAAGCCCTTTTGTACTATGGCATGTAAGGAGAAGGGATGGAAACTATAGATAGAAGTCTGGTCAGACATTCACTGGTGATAGATTCGAAGGAAAAAGATTTATGTTCCAACATAAGGATTCTTGGCTCCAGCGTTTTTGTTGATTGAAAGCACTGTTTTGAAAAAAAATCTTCTAACCAAATATTCTGGTCACTTCTTTATAGTTATTCGAGTAGACATCAAAATCAAAATAGAGAACAAATATTTGTTTCTTCTTTTTTTCTTTATGGTACTAGAGATTGAACCGGGGCATGCTTTACCACTGAGCTACTTTCTGAGCCCTTCTTTTAATTTTAAAGCAGGCTTTCACTAAGTTTCTTAGGGTCTGGTTAAGTTGCTGAGGTTGGCCTCGCAATTGTGATCCTCCAGCCTCACTACCATGCCCAGCCAGGGAGCATATATTTCCAGTATGCTACCCCAATACCCTAGCAATACAAAAAACTGCCAAAAGGGAGTAGAGCAGAGGGGACAAGAGCTCCCATGTTAGACTCAAGCCAAACTGGATTTGAATAATTCTGTGTGATGTAGATCAGTCACTATTTTCTCAAAACCTCCATTTTTATATGAAAATACTTTTAGATTTACTGCTGCATGAGAGTTGCAATGAAGATTAAATAAGGTAAAGAATGTACCGTGCCTTGTGCACAGTAAGAACTTCATAAACACTCATTATAATATTTTTTTTTCGCTTTTAGAAAATGGTACCTGAAGACAAAGTGAGAAGATTCCTACAGGTCCCGAGACCAGATCATGCAGCTGGCCTGGAAATCAATTTCAGACCTCAGCAGCCACATCTGAACTCCCTTGAATGCTGATCACAGCCACGCAGCTCATCAGGGTGAGAGAGGGAGGGAGAAGCAGTACAGTGACAATCACGTGTTCCCCTGTGTGTTTGTGTTGCCCACCGAGACTTCCACAGCCTTTGTGTCTGTGCTCCAGGCTGCTCTATTATTAGCTTCAGCTGCTGTTTCTCCTCCAGCTGTGTGTCCATCAGGGTCCACTGCAGAATACCAATCTGTCCTCACATGGCACAAAAGCAACGCAGCAGTCTATTAAAAAATATTCCCGGAACCCGAGATGCCCAGTAGTCTCAACCCTCAGCGGCCTCTGCTTGGAAGACATTGTTCTGGAAGTTTCCAAGGTTTCCTTTGTTATCTGCCCCTTATCGGTTGTACCTGCAGCTTGTTGCTCTGAACTAACTTAGCCCCATGGCCAAACCTTTGAGAAAACATTCTGGCTTTTGATGGTATTATCTATTTCTTCAGCAGAGCATTCAAAACTGGAATGATCTTTGATTTTGAGAGATGGAAGTTTCATTCATCTTGGAAATATATTCATAGGTTATCTTTCATCTTCTGCTTTCAAGTCATGGTGCTAGAGTCAATGTCATTATCTCATCTGTCACCTATGCCACAAACATTTTTTGTTAATTATATCATGCTATGAAACCGCCCCATGCTTACCTCTGGTTTTTCTACCCTCATCTGAATTTCCTTTCCATTAATCTATACATCATATGTTTTTGTGTCTCTCTTACCATCATGTCCCCTCAACCCCCACCCTTGGAAAATAATAATTAAACATGTGTTGGTGACACATGAAGCAGATTTGATACTTCCAGGCTTCTTGCTTTCTGAGACTACTTCGTGTTTATATAGTAGGATCCCGGTGTGTGGTACATGGATTGTTAGCATTCCCAGGAATGCTCGCTCCTGTGGTTCCTGAGTCATCCATGTGCTCAGGAGTTCCTTTCTTTCTCCTTCCTGTCCCAGCAGTCATCTGAGAACCAGACAGAAATGATCGGACTTTAATAGATCATGTTGAGGTTGCTGAGAGTCAAGAGGGAGTTGAGAAGGAAAAAATTAGAAATGGCAGAATTATGGAAGAGACTAATCCCTAACACAGAAGAAAACATACTCAAAGCAAACATGAATACTGTTATGTGCCAGGAACTGTTCTGAGCTCCTTACACATATAAACAGTTGATTCTTGTATTAAGCATTTGAAGTACATATGGGAGTAAGAGTGCTGTAGCATAAGTATAAAGAGTGTAGACTTTGGAGGCCAATTGCTTGGGTTAATTGTAACTCCTCTACTCGCTGTGAGGCCTTCAGAAAGTTACTTAACTCCACCTTGTCTCAGGTTCCTCATTTACAAAATGAAGCTAATTATACCTACTTTGTATGGTTCTCCAAAGAATTAAATGTTAGTACATATAAACTATGTGGAGCAGATTCCAGTACATAATAAGTATCCATTAAGGATCAGCTATTACTATTAAATATTTATGCATCATTAAACTATTTTCACCTGCACATCCTGTCCATGGCTTTGGTCTATTTCCACCAAGGGCATCGCAGACTGACTATGGACTACCATATTCCTGTGTCTAGGCAGGGACCTTCAGAGGTCCCTGCCTATTGCCCTCCTAGGTACCTCAGGAGAGCAGGTCACTGCCACCCCATACCCACTCTCCCCTTGGGTTTCGTAACACCAATAATGTCTTGTACTCTGTTCAGTGGCAAACTTTAGCATATGTTTCAAGAGCATTTCAACCTTTTGCATATTATTACCGTAAACTCTTAAATCCCTTCTGTTACTTGAAGCAAATTGGGAGCTAATTAAATGTAATCTTTCTGGAAAAAAAAAATATCGTTTGGGCTTTTCAGAGTAGGATAGGCTCAATTTTATAATTCCTTGCTGAGAATTCCCCATTCCCCATTTAGAACTTTTTCATTATTTATTAGTTCAATAAAAAATGCCCAAGAAAGATCTTATGAGCAGATAAACACACAGTGAAATAAGAGCACTTTCTTATTTGGGGATTTTCTCCACCCTACTAATCACCAGGAAATGAACTTTTGAGGTAGTGAAGACTTGAGTCCATTTCTGAATTAATTGGCTCCTTCACTCATTAACAACAGTTCAGTTCTTACTTGATATGTAATTGCTCACCTGTTAAGATACCTCGTTCTTAATTTGAAGAAATTATAGACTATGCCACAGACATCCTCCCTTATCACGTCTGGAAAGCTTGTTTTCCTCCCTGACAAGGGCATTTCCTTTCCAACTCCCAAGTCATAAGGCACGTTGGTTAGTTGGAATTCTTCTGAAGACCCATATGTTTGACCTGGCTGCACCAGGACAGCCAATTTCCACCTCTCAATTTTTGTTACACAAGTGCTTCAGTTATATATATCCCATGTCACTGCCTTGGGAGCACTGATAGTTCAAAGGCCTTTGAACATACCACTCCCTCTGTCAATACTCGTCCTCTGTCCTGGCTGCTCTCACTGTTTCCCTTTCCCCTCTAGTTAGTGCCTATTCACCCTCACATCTGTCCTTGACCCTTCCTAACCTACCCCTCTACCCTCAAATAGCCACCCCCATCTAAATCACAGATCTTTGATATAAACAATAAGAGGACTGTCTTTAATTCATTGAGTATACTTTATAATGTTTGTAATTAATCTTTTATTAATGCAATTATTTGATTAACTCTATTTTCCTGACTAAGCCAGAAACTCCATAAGGGAAGGAACTCATCATTACATCCTCAGCATCCAACACCGAATTTAGCACATGGAACAGCTGCAATAAATACTTCTAAGTTAATTAATTCTCAACAAGAATTAGTTTTTCAGTGATTAAGGGCTTCCTTTTTATTAGCTTTGTAGACTCAGTAAAGTCTTCCAGAACTAGGACTAAGTGTCTGGTTTAATGATGGGGTGTGAGTTGTCACAAACTGAAAAAGTACAACCATGGAGGGATATGTCTGGTGTGCCATAGGCATAAAAGAGGCAGGAGTCAGACTAGAAGGCACTGCCTGGCAGATCATCCTGATCCACTACACACATGAACAGAAATATCAGGACAAGCTATTATAGACCAGGGTAACAGATGAGGAATACTACTGAGGAGTACCTAGGGTTTGGTCAGAGAAGAAATCCAAATGGCAGGCAATAGCTCTGAACTCTTATTTAATAAACTCACTTGCTTCAGAAGTGCTCTGTGCTAGGTACTATACGAAGCACTGGAGATCTATGGGAACATAATAAATCCTTTCTTTAGAGCCTTCAGTGTGTGAGTGTTCAATGGACTAAATATGTGAACACAAAATTTATATATTGAAATCCTAATCCCCAATAGACAGTATTTGAAGGTAAAGTCTTTGGAAAATGATTAGGCCATGAGGGTAGATTCCTTAAAATGGGCATTAGTATCTTTATTAAAGGAATTTCTGCCATGTGAGGATGAATCAAGAAGTCACAGCCTGTAACCTGGTACAAGGCGCTCACCAGATCCCAACCATGGTGGTATCCTTATCTCAGATGTTCAGCTTCCAGAACTGTGAGAAGTGAATGTAGTTTATTAGCCACCTAGTCTATAGTAGTTTATTATAGCAGCCAAACCAGATAAAACACAGGGGAATAGGGAGCAAAGTAATCAAAATGCATTGTGGCAAATTCTATGAGAGAAACACTGTAGAAAAACAAAGTTTCACATCTGCGGGCTTCCTAGAAGATTTCTTTAAGGAGATGAAGATGACATCTTAACTCATCCTAGAAGAATGCAGTCCTCCAAGTAGTGGACTTGGAGGGAGGGCATTCTATTTAATGAGCAGCAGGAGGGAAGGTCAAAGGACTGCACAGTGCTCCGTGTATTTGGGAACGGAAACCTCTTATGGATGACCAGACGATAGAGGACAAAACACAGGGGAGCATAAGTACTAAGGTGCAGGAGAAGCCATGAGCTTGATTGGGTGGGAAATGAGAAGCTATTAGACGACGATCAACAGGCATATCTGTGATCTGATTTGTGCTGAGAAAGTGGCTTTTCCAGTAGAGTGGACAATGGCTGGAAGAGGAGCTGGACTGAGAGCAGGAAGATCATTTAGGAGACATGGATTTATGATAGTGGCCCATGGTCATGACAGGACCTAAGAAAGGAGCATTTGATTTGCAGAAGAGACAGACTTTGGGTGTATTGAAAATGTAGGGTTAATGTGATGGTCTGAATGTGAGGTGTTTCTGTTAATGAAGAGACATGCAGAATTAAAATGATGAGATTATGAGAACTTTGACCTAATCTGCCCATCCTAGTTTGAATGGACTGACTGGGTGGTGACTGTTGGCGGACAAGCATGGCTGGAGGAGGTGGGTCACTGGGGGCGTTTCCTGGAAGGATGGATCTTACCTGCTGCCCCTTCAGATTCTCTCTCTCTGCTTCCTGACTCTACTGTGAGCTGTGCAGTTTTCCTCCACTGGGCCCTTCCCCCATGATGTGCTGCATCACCCTCAGCCCAGAGCAATGGAGTTGGCCATCTATGGACTGAGACCTCGGAAACCATAAGCCCAAATAGAGTTTTCCTCCTCTAAGTTGTTCTTGTTGAGTATTTTGATCACAGAAATAAAAAAGCTAAGTAAAATAGTAACATGTGGCCATGCCCGGTGTAGGAGGTAAAGAAGGAGGAGGTTTCTAACTTGGGCAATTTAGTAGATGATGGTGTCAATTACCAAGACAGCAAATATAAGAGGAGAAACAGATTTCATTGTTTGGAGGTGGGTAAATGCGTTTGGAAGTATGTTAGAAGTTAAGGAAACTGCTGACTACTGTCAATATCCTTTTTCTTCAAAAGTCAATATTCACAATTAGACTATGTACATCCCAGCTTGAATCAGATGGGTGTGACCATGTGATTAAGTTCAAGCTAGTGGGAGGCATGCACATGTTTGCTGGAGCTCCACCAGCCAACTTAGACCATTAGACCAAAGCTACATCTAGACGATAGCCGAGCACTAAATGAGATAAATTGTCTTGAAACCTCAATGATTCTAGAACCACTTTTCCAGCCTTGACCTGCTCACATAGAAGTAAAATAACATCAATCTCATTTAACCCTCTGATACTTAATTCAGTCACATAGCTAAATTTAATCCTGACTAGTACAGTTAATCTGACATACCCATAGATAGCCATATGGTAATATTCTAAAACCAATTAGACACAGAAACCTGGAGCACATAGCAAAGATCTATGCTGGTAATGGATGTTTGTTCCCATGGTCATGCTACCAATGGGGAGATGGGGTTTCTCAGGAGAGTGTGTGGTGTGAGAAGAGGACTAAGGAGGGCTCCTGGGACCACAAGTATTTAATCAAGGAAAATGGGAAGACATACTTATGAAGAAGATTGAAAGGGAGATTCCAAAGAGTTGGCCAGAAAACCCAGACAGAGAGTGAAGCAGGAGGCATAATCAAGTTGCCCAAAGCTATTGAAAGACTTGTCAAGGAAACCAAGACCTTAGAAATGCCCTTTGGATCTGTGAACCAGAAGACCGTCAGTACTCCTGAACTGAACAGCACAACCAGAGGGAAGGTGATGGAAATTGATTGTACTGATGGGGAGTGGAGAGACAACAAAGTGAAGACAAGTGTGCTTAACACAACACATTCCAATGCCTGTTTTTAAGAAAAAGAAAGACCCAGCAACTAAGGAGGCTGAGGCAGGAGGATCACATATTCGAGACCAGCCTCAGCAACATAGTGAGACCCTGAGCAATTTAGAAGACCCTATTTTAAGATAAAAGACAAAAATGGGCTGGGGATGTGGCTCAGTGATTAAGCACCCCTAGATTCAATCCCAGTACCAAAAAATAAAAGGAAAGAAATAGTGTAGTAACATCATGGTGAGACAGTGTTAATGAGGTTGTTGACTGTCGTCCCTCTACTTTCTTTCCTCTCCCTTCTTTCTTTTTTTTTTTTTTTTTACATATGGGAGACACTTGAGCTTGTGCTAAGAAAGAGTGAATTTGGTTGCTCCTAATTAGCCTGCCTCTCTGCAAGTACCACTGTGACAGTTTGTTTTGAACGCAACTGTCAAGCACTCTTGTTCTGCCGATCCTTGTTTTAGTCTGAGTTTCTTGTAGCTGGGCCAGGAACTTGCCCATCCCACTCCATTCCACCCCACCTCACCACAACCCTTGACTGCCAGCTGCTTTCTCTCATCCAACCTTATGTCTGTGGCCAACACGTGAATTTCAGTTAGGAGAGTTGGTTTCCAACAAAATATATTAGACAATATCATTGTTTTTTCCTCATTGAACTTGGTATAGAGGCTTTTTTTTTTTTTTGGTGGTACTAGGGATTGAACCTAGGGGCACTTAATCACTGAGCCACATCCCCAGCCCTTTTTAATATTTTATTTAAAGTCAAAGTCTCCCTAAGTTAGTTAGGGCCTTGCTAATCACTGAGGCTGGCTTTGGACTTGCAATCCTCCTGCCTCAGCCTCCTGAGTACCTGGGATTACAGTCGTGCACCACCACACCCAGCTACTATAGAGTTTTATGAAGAAAAAAATACAGATTTTAGAGTTTTACTCTTTTGAATCTCCTTCCAAGCTTTTCCTCATTTTACCACTTGAGAGTAATAGGGCAACCTCGAACTTCTTGGCACTCCTGGGATTATTGGGAGGGAAGTCTACTAGCTAATGATTCATCACCTAGAACTGTGAATTCCTATTCTCTGTCCTTGAGATAGCATAGGTACTTGAATCCATGGCCTAACCAAGCGTAGTTGTGTTATGGATGAATGAAGAATTACTCATATTACAGTTATTTCCTAAGATATGTGTATATTATCACTGATGGAATTTAAAGCCATTTAAAAACATTTGAGTGACTGTTTTGCTTTATATATGCTTTTTCACTATATTAATGGAAGCCACATAATACACTGTCCTTAGATCCCCAGATTTGAAATCAGAAGGATGTGGGTGGTTGCATCCTCTTCCTGACCCATTACATATTTAATAACAGAGTAACTTTAAGTAAATCACCTAACCTATCACAGCACTCATTTCTAAATTTATAAAATGGTAATTAAAATATCTTTGTCATGTGGCAATAAGAAAATGTATGTAAAGTACTTTGCTTTTTGTATAACCAAGACACAGCAAGTTGAGAATATTATTGTTCTAGAAGTCAAAGTATTGTCATGTGAGGACCCAAAACTTTTTGACTTTAAACATTTATATTCCCAAAAGAAGATAACTCTATTAGTCTCTGGAACTTTACTCCACACCATGCGATCAATCCCTCTGCATCCTTTGTTCAATATCTGCAGGGTAAACAGCTAATGTACTTAACTCATCTCTGCTAATGGTTTAATTTGTTTCTCCTCCCAAGTAACTTTTGCATGTAACAGGGATTCTCTCAGTGCCTTTATAAGAATAAATGACTAATGGAAGAATTTCAGGCATCTGGCAAGACCAGGGGGCAAGATATCCTGAGCATCTCCCAGGGATTTTTACACCATTCCACATAGAAAGCCACTTAACCTGACTCCTTGTAAGGTCGTTGTGGCATCCTCTTTCTATGAAAAAATAAATCAGTGCAAATCAATACCAGCTACAGTTGTGTTCATGTTTTACTCCCTGCATTTACGATACTAACACACAGCAGGCACTCAGTAGTTGCTTATAGAATGCATAGATTAGAGTGAAGGAGGGGAAAACAGAGGCTCATCCCCAAAGGTTAAGAAAATGGCTAAGGAAAGATTTGAATTCAGACAGAGCATGTAGCTGATTCAAGTAATTGCCTTTCATTTTCTTGGTCCTGCTCCTTTTTAGTTGATGTTTTCTTTCTCGTAGTCTATGACAAAGAGCAGTTAAATCCCAACTAACCTCCCCAGTCCAGAGTAAAAAACAAGGCAGCTTATCAATTAGTATTGCCAATTAATATAGTGCCTGCCGGTCTGCTGATAAGATACCTGACTGTAAAGTTAAAACATACTGGTATAAAAAGAATTTTAGATATGTAAATCGGAAAAGGCCTTCTGATGTCATCTGATTCAGGGGTGATTTTTTTATATTAAAAAATTTTCAGATTCTCTGAAAATTTGACTTACCCAAGAAAATGCACATATATACAAATTCCACACACAGTTTTCAAAGGTTATGAATTCACTGAATTTCATTTATAAATCACCTAGACCACTGGAGATCTCAGGTTACATTCATTTAGTAAAGTCTAAACTCTGTGTTTTGTGGAAAAAGGAAACAAGATACAGGGCAGTTAAAAATCCCACTTTCAAGGTCACAGAGTACCTGGAAGTACTAGAGTTCATGGCTTAAGATTTCAATTGTTATCTTAATTTTTTGATAAATTTTAGTGATGCTAACATTTTGTTAATCCAAAAGCAAACTCTATTCCTATCCAAATGTGTAAGGGAAGATAACACATCCTCCTAATCATTCAGATGGGGATTGTACAAAAATAAAAATAAACCATCCATGTTGTTTTCAAGTTATACTCCCAGTCTTTGAAGATACCTGGATTTCTTCATCTCAAAGCATGCATTGAAATTCAATTTAGCAATCTCAGCTTCTTGGGAAGCTGAGGCAGGAGAATAGCAAGTTTGAGGCCAGTTTGGGGCAATTTAGTGAGACTCTGTCTCAAAATAAAAATTTGAAAAGTGCTGGGGATGTAGTTCAGTGGTAGAGTGCACCTGGATTCAATCCCCAGTACCAAAAAAAAAAAAAAAAAAAAAAAAATTAGCCATCATTCTGTCCTCCAGTGAGTTTCACTTCACTTCCCAATCACCATTAGCAGAGGTTCTTGTCTTTACTAAAACCATCCTTAGATAATTCTGTTTCAAGATCCTATGCCATCAGTTAGGTCTTCATCACCTCCTTCTGGGAGGCATGTTTACACAGAGTTCATTCAGACCCAATGTGCTCTGTCTGCACTTCCTACCTACTTAGTTCTTCTGAAGCTCATCTTGGATACTTAAAATTTAGAACAAGACTACTTTGTTTGTTTTTAATGTTTCCCAAGTTATATTGACCGGGAAAGGTTACATATCATTACATAATATTCTCAAATTTCAGTTACTACTTCTTCAGGTGCTAATTTTTATTTCTTACATCTGCAACATCAGAAAAATGCAACATGTTGGAAAAGTGTTTTGCAAATAAAGCATAATTTAATTAAATTTTCCAATTCTGTATGATCATTTTTGATGTGCTTAAACTAGTTCATTTATACTATTGAATAGATACATTTTTGTTCTCTATGGTAATTGTAGATTTATTTTATTTCTTCTTCATAGGGAATTTTGACCTGAGGTTTCATGCTCAGGAAGCACTTATTGTGTGTTCCTACTATACACACAGCCCTGTATTGCATGAAAGACAAATCCTTTTCTGTAGCTCTGAACATGCAGTGCAGAAGTACAGATGGACTCCCAAATAATACATATGTAAATATGCAAAAAATGTGAAAGAGCTAATAACTATTGAGATAACCAAGAATGGTCATAGGGAAAATATTCTACATGTCACTGCAGTGAGACAGATTTTTATTTTTAGCTTCCTAGAAGCTGTTATTAAATTGAGAAGATGCCCCATCTCTCCTTGCCCACTACCATCATCACCACAGGGCTGCTAACTTTTCAATGTCTTGGCATAGAAAACAATGCCACTTTGGAGAACAGATTGTGTTTGAAGGAAAACCAACAGAAAGATGAAGAATTGAGGGTCATGGTAAAGGTATTGCATCAGCTGTCAATCTGGCTGGCAGTAGCTACTCAGGGGCATGGTGGAGTGGACTACCAATGCCAGTTTTCCACTCTGGGCTGTAAGCAGATAGGCTGTGAGTAAAATAAGAAGGAATGTTTTAGTATATCTTGTGCACCAGGCAGGAATGGAGTCAGACTTTGTGAAGCCTGATGTGTACATGATTTAAGAGTCTCTGTTTAAGAAAAAGAATACGATACTGCCAACATAACATTAAATACAGAAATGAATGATTTTTTTAGAATGAGAAGAGAAATTACAACAAATATAAACATGAAAGCACCAAGATAAATTTTACCACAAAGGTAAACATTCAGAAAAATAACAAGGAGTTTTTTTGTGTGTGAATTCATTTATAAACTTCCAGCTACAACTTTATATACAACCTTTGCATAACCTAAATGTTCCACTGTATGTTTTTCTATCACTTCTTCATTTGAATGATTCTACAAATCATTTTCTATGCAAAGAACAGAAGCGTAATATCTTTTCTCATTTACTTTTAATTATTGATAGATTAGATTTTTTTCTTCATTTCACAACTTGTTATAAATTCAGGATTGTTGCCAAACATGAGAAAGACCTCTATCATGTGTCTTTATAAATTAGCTTTCACAAATGTACTTACTTTTTGTAGTACTGCTATAGGTTTCTGCAACCACAGGTTCTGATAAATTCTCTTTGTCTTAATTCCCATGAAAAAGAGAAAAAAAAGTGCCTGAGGTATTTCTTTTCTTTAAATATTTTTTAGTTGTAGATGGACACAATGTCTTTATTTTTTATTGCTTTGTATGTGGTGCTGAGGATCGAACCCAGGGCCCCATGCATGCGAGGCAAGCGCTCTACCGCTGAGCTACAATCCCAGCCCACCTGAGGTATTTCTAATTCAGTGCTCTTCACTTTCTAGAATACTTCTGATAGGAGAAAGATAAGGTTTTGACTTGATGTTTACAGGAATTGAATCCTCCAGTGGCAATTTTATACATTTGATGATTAGAAGAATTTGCAGAAAAGCTTTCGGCTTCATCCATTTCAGACTTTGTATCTCCTCCAGCACTCACATACATCTGGTGTTAGGAACTATCAGATACAGGACCTCTTGTCCTATACCATGGTGCCATGACTGAAGCTGAGTTGTCTCCCTAGTCGTTGGGAATCCTTCTGGAAGCCCTTCTCAGACCATGACAGAAAGCAAATGCTCCCTGAAAGTGACTGTGGGCTACATTGATTAGTCCCCTAAACTTGAACCAAATATATACCCATATTCTCTCAAAGACTACAAAATCATGGATCCTTTGTTATCTAGAGAAGCCCAATGCAAGAGAGGGAGGTGGGAACAGAAAGAGACAGTGATGTTAATTGAATTGTGATTAAAACATCTCACTTTCGCAAATTTGAAAAACACATAGGACCACATGAAGGCATTACTGCAGCTCCTCCTTCAGCCTTGGAAGGGCCTAGAAACTCCAGCCCCATCAGCTTCACAATTAAGCAGGCGTTGAAGCAAGAAGTTCTAATGTACCAGATCTTTCAGGCTTCCAGAGCCCCAGGGCTCAGACATTAATCTTTTTTTTTTTCTTTTTCTCTTCTTTTTTCTTTTTGTCTTATTACTCTCTCCCTTAATGATCTCAGCCTGCTTCCTGGTTTTAAATATAATCTACATTCAGCTCATGTCCAGGTTCTTTTATCTAGTCCTTGGAGCTTCAGAAACATATATTAAGTGTTTCCCTAATCATTCTGTTCAGAACCTAAGAGACCCTCAAGTTCAATGTTACTGCGACTGTCCTCTAGATCTTGTTCCCTAAACTCCATTCACAACTTCTTAGTGACAACTTTATCTTTTCAGTTGGTTATACCAAAAATGTTAGAGTCACTCTATCAGGAAATCCTGTGGCTTTAGTTTCAAAATATACATAAAACTGGAGCACTTCTTACAGAAATTGCCGCTATTGCTTTGGGCATCTCATCATCATCTCTCACTGGCATGGCAACCAAGGACTTCTAAAAGGATTCTACCTTTGTCCCTCTCTAGAAGTTTTCAACACAGAGCCTTTAACATCTAAATCAAGTTTGTCACTCTTCAGTTTAGCAAACTCATTTCACTCCAAGAAGTCACAGGACATAAAATTGCCTGGAAAGCCATAGTAATCTGGTCTCATGTGCCTGTCTGACCTCTGCTCATAAGCCCTTCCCTTCCCAGGCTGCAGCCACTCTGCTTCTGATGCAGGAAGAGATGAGAGCCTCAGGGCCTTTATTTCAGCATTGACTTGGATCATTCCCTTCCCTCCTTCAAGTATTTCCCCAATTCTCTCTCCTTAGTGAGGTGTCCCTGGCCAACCTGCTCCATACTACATTGTGCCACACCCCTCCCAACATCTCCACAGCACTGATCACTTGCTAACATACTGTGTATTCACTGTATGTTTGCTCTCTTATCCCTGGTTAAAATGTAAACAGTATAAGGCCAGGATTCTTTGTGTTTTTCAATGGTATCTATCTCAGGAACCAAGAAATTTATCTAGCTAAAAAGAAAAATTCTGAAATTAAGAAGTTCCAAAAGATTGCAAAGGTAGTAGAGATGGAATTTAAGCCTAGATAGCCTCTGCAGTCTGCATCCTTAACCTTGGTACCATATTGCTCCCGGTGCATGGAGGGAAAAGGCGGCCAACGGATGGGAAATGGGTGTTGTAAAATTCACACGACCAGGAGAAGATGAATTAAGCCACTCGGCAAGGCTTTATTGGAAGGCAAGCCCTCGGACCATTTCCCCGTCCATCAGAGCCGGTAGGGAGAAATGGCGTCGGAGATTCTGTGCATAGAGAATTTCAAGAAAACCTGGTCAGGAAAACTCGCTGATTGACAGGAGGCGTGTCCACTAGGGACGTCACATCTGGCTTGCAGCTCTGCTGACCAGCTTCCTTATTTGGGCATCTTGGACCCTGACCAAACCTGACAGGCGTGGCACTGAGGTGAACACTGGCTGCGCTTGTCAACACTAGGTTGCTAACCCCTGAGTTAAATCCCTAACTCACAGACAAATGTTTTCATTTTTTAAATGTACTCACTTTTAAAAAATAAGCCACTTATACATATGGAGTGTAGTTGTGACTCAGCAATCATTTTCCTGAGGAAATAATGATATTCTTTCCCTTTGTTGAGTCACCTGGTTCTTTCTGTTTGGCCCCTTTGCCTGGCTCAATTACTTTCATCAGAAGAAATGTGAGACACTGGGCTATATTTCTATGCTAATGAGAGACATGAAAATCTCAAGGCTATTCCCAAACACATTATTACAATAGCACATTGTTTTTGGAGATCAAAGTGATTTGCATAATACAAGAATCACCTGAACTCCATGGAAGAGAAGTCATACTAGTAGAGAGATACACAGTCTAGGCATAGAAAGCTATTTGTATAATGTGGCTCTCATATGTTTATTTGAGAAGTAAATTAAAAACCATAAAGAATATAATAATTCTTTGGCATGTCTTTATCATTTTTGAGCTTAGAGGCGGGTGTGTATATATTAATGGGGAAAGTTTTGCAGGTGTGCCATGGGAGTGAGATGAGCCATTTCAGAGCCTGTAGTTTTGATAACCCACTTAGCTTTACATATGCAAGTGTATTTCTGAACATTTGCTAAACCCTTGTATTTAGTCTCCTTGCCTCTAGCTTTCATCACCCAAGGTTCTTGACCACAGTGTCCCTAAAATGACTTCAAGAACCTCGACTGCAGCATGCCACCAGTCTACTAAAAATGCTTCTTTAGGGAGAGAAGTAAAAGAGAAGAAGGGGACCAGGGAAAGAGGGGAATTTAACTGACTGAATTAAGTTTTATGCATGTATAGATATGTGACAAGGAAGTCCACTGTTATGTGCAATTATAATGCACCAATAAGAGAAAATCTTTAAAAATGGAAAAGAAAATCCTTTCTTGGTACCCCTTTACCTACCATGGGAAGCCAAACTTTTCTTTGTGGCAACCAAGGTCATTCATTCTGGGCAGACTCATCCTTTATACCACTTGTTACAGTCTAACAAATGTACTGGGATTTCCTAATCATTGTATATTCCCCAGACACGCTCAGTTTCATTACGCCTTTATGCTTTTGCCTCCTGCAGAGACTCTTTCTCCTCTGGCTCTGTCTAGCCCAATTACACTAAACTTTTGAGGGACAGCTCAAGTATCACCACTTCTGGAAAGCCTTCCTGACTAAATCTCAACCCCCACTCAACCTCTGTTAACAGGGAGACTCACATATTGTAGAAATAATAGTCCGCTCTTCTGTACTTCTGCAGGACTTCATTCATACAGGAGTTAAAGCATTAATCGCATGAACAGGGATTGGCAAGTCCCCCTCCTTAATAAATGCAAAGGAAGTATTTGAGTGAAGAGTTCAGAATCTCTTCATCTTTTTGACACATAATAATTATAAATATTTTTGGAGTATAATGTAATATTTTAATTCATGTATACATTGTATGATGCTCACAAAGAAATCTATGTATTTTGTATGTGTTTGCATTGGGAACTTCCTGACTCACCAAAGCTTTTCAACTCATTTTGTTTTATTGAATTACATCTAATAGAATTGGGTGATTATGGTGTGCCAGTGTGATGTGCTAGCCATTTTGATCTGGACCTCTTAGATTAAAGGAGGGACAAGCACCCAGTGTATACTGATCTGATGGCATGTTGGGCCCTGTGTGTGTGTGTGTGTGTGTGTACATATATCACTTTTCAAGTGACATTAAGAAGATAAGTAGGTTAAAAAAGTCTCAAAATTCTAGGGACATCTTGGAAAAGACACTTTAGTTGATTTAAAAAGTTAGTTGAGCTAGGAGAAATCAATTAGGGGATTTTACAAATGTAAATATTGTATGAAAATAATTAAATTGGCTCTGATGTATTTTTAGAGATTTGTTAAAGCACTAGGATAAAGCAATAACAAAGTGATTTTTATACTCTTATAAAAAATGATTTTTGGGGGGTACCAGGGATTGAACTCAGAGGTATTCAACTAGTGAGCCACATCCCCAATCCAATTTTGTATTTTATTTAGACACAGGGTCTCACTGAGTTGCTAAGTGCCTGGCTTTTGCTGAAGCTAGCTTTGAACTCACTATCCTCCTGCCTTAGCCTCCAAGAGTAAGTTTTTACATAATAGCTGTACAAAAAAGGAATAGCCTCTTTCACAAAATTCTTATTGCCTCATCACACCATGCCTTATACTGAATCCGATAAAGCACCTGTCGTGGTTTGGGTGGAAGAGGTTCCTATACGTGGTTTTTGTGGAAGAGGTTCCTATACAAGGTGAACATTCTATACAAAGACACTAAAAACCTTCAAATCAAAGAGAATAAGAAGCAAAAAAGAAAACAATGTAAAAGTCAGGATTTTCAGTGCCTTTAAAGTTGTTTTGTTTTCTGTTGTTGCTTGCAGAGTAGAACAGGAAGTCTGAAGAGTTCTGCAATCTGGAGAATTCAGCTTTGGGCAACGTGGACCTGCTTGTCCTTCGGTGATTTCCCTTTGTTCTGCTGTGATTTGGAAAGTTTCCAAAAGTCTCTGTGAACTGAAACAATCCCCTTTGGTGCTTTTACAGGTGAGTTAGCAGGTCCCTGTTTGCGTCTAGATTGCTCATAATCCAGATTATAATCCTAATGTGGAATGAGAAACAGTCTCAGTAGCAGAAAATGTGCCTAGAAAATTCCCTAGGATCCATCTGTTCATTCACACACATGTGTTGGTTCAAGAAGCATTTATGGAATCTCATTTCTGCTAAGCACTGACTAAGCTTTGGGTCTACCAGAGTACACACTCCAGACCTTGGCCCTTGCCCTGCCAAGTGTAATCCACATACAGCAATTGCAGTACAGTGAAGTGTTCATTTATAGCCAAGTTGGGGTTGCACAGCTGGTTCTTAAACTATAAGAAGAAAAGGGTTTTTTTCCCCAATATTATAACTTCTTCATTGCTTCTAATCAACTCTAATTAGAATGATAGAGGCATTTTTGTACATGGAGGTGTTTAAAAAAATAACTGATGAAAGAAAGAGGAGGTTAGAGAGGGAGAGAGGAAAGTCTCTAGGTTATTATTTAAAGCTTCTGATAACATCTACAGAAAAAAAATCACTGTCTTTACCATGCATTCTCTTCAAAAGGGTGCTGCTGTAAACTCACAGAACACTGGCTTCAAAACTAGCAACAAGGAAAAAAAAAATAAAAACAAAACAAAATAAACTAAAATCCCTGGCAAACAGTCTAAGTGTGGTGAGACCACAGGAGAGGAACTATTCCCTGGTGATGCAACCCTTCAACCTTTCTCTTCTACAGAAGCCTTTTCTTAAGTGACTTCCAAAACACAGTCTCTTGGGGTTTGCATGCTTAGGAGGCTTTGGGGATTAAATGGAGAGAAGCAGAATACATTTCACAGGATCATAATTATCTCTCTTTCCATTTTTTTCCCCCATTCCTATGGGGCTCTGGAAATGTCATTGTCCTTATTTAATGCAATGCATTGAGTATAGGGTAAAGTCTTCCTGCACCATGCAAATCCCTCAGCAGCTTGCACACTGAAGGATGGAAGATGGAAAAGAAGATTAAAAGAAGCCTGTGGTATTGATTGAGACAACAACACCAACAACAAGACCCAGGAGCCTCTCCCAACAAGTGCAGGGGGAGCTGCAGCACGGGGGGCGCAGATTCAGGAGGATTAGAAGAAGGAGGGACAGTGGGGCTCTGCTCTGCTCTTTACAGCCTGAGTCACCACCAGGCACTAGGCAGAGGAAGCTCAGCCCTTAGACCTGTGCATCCATTGCAGAAGAGAAAGGAGCATTATTCTCTCTCTTTCCCTGGTGTTTCTTTATCTGTCACCTAAGAACAGGGGAAAGGGAAGGTTTATTTGGGTTGGCAGGGGAAATTTTTTCTCCCATGTGTATTATCCTGTTTCTTTCCAATCACCTCAATATTCAGAAAGCAGACTTAGAGGAAAGCTCCCCTACAGAAAAGAACAGCCCAGCTGCTAAGGGCTCTTGAATTTTTAATCCCTTAACATTTTTCTCTCCTTTCTCTATTTATTGTCCATTTTCAAAGCCCTGGGGTAGAAGGATTGTCTGAAACTCATTCGTTGGCAGCCATTCAAAAAGTTTCATCTTGTAGCATGACTGGGGGAAAACCAAGGGTAAGTTTGTAGAGAAATTTTCTAGGAGTTATGAATATCAGAAACTTAATGTTTAGTATTGAGAAATACAAGTAATAAAAACAATGGCAAGGTGATTAAAGAACAAGCAGCTTCTGTCCACAAATCCTAGGCCCTCAATGCCAGGGTCCTGTCCCAGCCCCATGGGCAGGATGTGGCTGGTGGTCTACGAATGTGCAATGATACATGCTTGTGCTCCCCAGGTGTGGCCTTTACTCCCCATCCTTCAGGTATCTTGACCTCTACCTAAGGGGACAGGACTTGCAGCCCCTCCTCAAATGGCTTCAGCCTTTGTTCTATAGGAAAGAAGGGTTCAGAAGGAGCTCTTTGCCTTACCCACAGTGACTGCTTCTTCAAAGTCCCTTCTCCCTACTCACCCACTACTGGAGAGCATCCAGAAGTAGGTGGAGAAAAAACCTTTCAGCAAATGCAAATGCTCTTTGGGTCGACTATTCCCAGAGTCTTATGTGCTTACACGAACCCACGTTCGGCCTTTGGCAATTTGTTTAAATTTTTAACTGGTTTTTCTTTGCCAGTGTGCACAGTATTCAACAGTATCTCCCCCAGATAAGCAGTTGTTGGCTTCCAATCTCTCCTTGCAAGTATGTACATTTTGAGCTGGCTATTTGCTCTGCTAATGTTGCTCTCTGATAGAATCAAGAAAATTACCAATTTGCAGATTAATGTTTTGCTTTTCGTTGTTGGTGGACAGGACCGTTGCTCATTTTTGCTTTGTATCTCCTAAGTAGAAAGCAGAAGTCAGTAGATGTGTTTATTAAACTCAGGTTCAGGGGTTGAGACTTTAAAGGGACTTTAAAATCTGGGTTTGAAAGGGACACTTTCAAATTGATGCTCACCTAGAGGAGAACAATTTGGATTGTTGGAAGGCATGGTAAGGGAATTAGAAATATCTAAACTTAAGATGAAAAGTCTAAGGAGAGAACTCTTCAAATATGCTCAAGGCAACCATCTGGGAGGAAGATTAGACTGTTTCTAATGGGTAGAGATCATAGGGAAGCAGAATTCTGATCAAGATAATAGGAATATTTCCTAGTAAAGAGAGCTATTAAAGTTGTGTGAGTGTTGTTTGTTTGGTTTTATTCTGTTTAATTTGTGAGGTCAATATCTCCCTTGTGATATTGGAAATGATAGAGTTGGGCTCATTTGAAAATTTCTCTGGATATTTTAAAAGCTGATCTTAATATCTTTTAGAGTTTGGAACAGACGACTTCTGACATACTTTCAACTCATAATCATGAGGAATAGTTTCTCTCTTTTTAGCCTCTCAGCTGTTGGGTACAGAACCCACAGACTTTCCATTCCTTTTTGTGTATTTCAAGGAAGTGTGGCTTCTTAAGACAAGGAGTGTACGGTATAGTTTGGTCAC
Organism: Geosciurus inauris; assembly: GCA_004024805.1. Classification (NCBI taxonomy): domain Eukaryota; kingdom Metazoa; phylum Chordata; class Mammalia; order Rodentia; family Sciuridae; genus Geosciurus; species Geosciurus inauris. The sequence continues at coordinate 77,027 of PVHX01003151.1, forward strand.
TTAGCTATTAAATAAGGTCTTTTAAAAATCTTTCATGACCTGGTCCAAAATGAGGATCACAAATTATAATTATTGTTAATGGTTTTTCTGCTTGGACTGGCTACAATCTAAGAAAATGGTCAAAGTAAACATTCAAATTAAAGACAAAACAATGATGAGTTACCCCAGGAAAAGAAATTGACATGTATAAGAGTGACTTCAGTGGTTTTTAAGGCACAAATTAAGATATCCCAGAGGGTCAAAGTCATCTAGTTTTGAGGAGCAGGAAGGGAAGGGAAGTACATGTCTTAGCTGAAGGGGGCCACATGTGAATGCATACACAGAGCTGGTGTGTATGTGTGAATGCATGCACAAAGTAAAGTGGAACAAGGTGAGACATACGGCAATTCAGAGCCAGGGAGCAAGCTTTACTCCACAGTGCCGCAGTGGCTCCCACATGACTGATCACAATCTGGAAACTATTTGGGGAAGGCCATTTAGAGACAGGTCCAAGGGAGAGAACTCCCGGAGGTGGCAGAACAGGGATGAGAGCCTGTTTTTGGCTTCTTCAGTGGCCATGCTGTTTACCAACTCTAGATTCCCCTGCAAGGCTTGAAGCTGAGCGGCTGACATCTTTGGGTCTTCCACATGGAAATACCAGGGCCAGTCATATAAATAGCTTTGGTGATACCACATCTAGTCTTCACCCTACATATATACTCTATATTGCAAATTGAATATAATGAAATATTCTTGCTTTTAAAATGTAATAAAGAGGACAATTCAAGCTAGTTCAATATAGTCACAAAGAAGTTGGTGCCGCTATCAAATCAGGCACTTGAAAATCTCGTGTTACATTTTCTCGAGGCATGAAAATCAGCACATGGTTTGGTAAGGTGTGTACTGTCCAGGCTCCTTGTTTCTCCTCCTGTTATTCTTGTTTCCTGAAGTTTGAGGGTTACTTTTCTCCACATTTCCCTTAGAGGAATCCCCAAAGAGTTCCCCAAACAAAGTGGGGGAAATAAAAGGGAAATTGTCTTACTCTGTTAATTTTAGTTTCTCTGGTTAATAATTTTGATAGGAAAAGAATTTGAAACGAACAACTGAAGTCAGGTAGTACAGTGTGATTTATCAGTAGACTGTTTCTCATTTCCACAACTTTCTTAAAAATTAGAGTTGATCCTTATGCTTACAATTTTAAGAAAGAACAATAGTTTAAAATTATTTTAACCCAACTTAGTATCAAACTAGCATTATGGCTTTTCATTCATTCGTTTAACAAATATTTGTTGATTATGTACTATATGCCAAGGACTGTATTAACCTCTGAAATACATAGACAAAGAGTAAAGCTGCATCTGTGTTCTTACTTGGGCTTCATTGTGCTAGGCACTACGGAGGGACACAAATGGCTTAAGATAGGGTTCCTGCATTCAAGAGGATGTATGGACTAGGAGAACAAAGATATTCACAAGGAAATTAAAGGAAGCACTGGTCAAGTAGTGCCAATTATGTAGCATCTCAGAAGTACAAGGGATTAAGAAGGAGACTGAATTAAGCTGTTTAAATTGGAAGAATGTAGATAGGAGGAGAGGGTGAGAGGAGAAGGTAATTCTAATCAATAGATGGGACAGTGGATGTGACAGCATATTTCTATTAGATGTGAACACACACTAATGGAGGAAACTAAATTAGCATTGAGAGCCTCTTATGTGATCAGTACAAACCCAGTAGATACAGGGCATTCATGAGTGCTATAAAGTAATGTCATTTTAATTGAGGGCTTACAATTTCATTGGAGTCTCAAGAATAATGCACATGAAGCAATTATTAAATAATTACACAATAGCAAGCAATTAGCTGTGAGGTAGTATGACTATTTTGTGTGTTATATGAATTACTGAAAGGAGAATGCCCAAAAGCCTAGAGAAATTATGAATGCCTTCACAGAGAAGGTGAGAACTAAAGAAGCAGAGAAGATCTGGAGAAGGCATACATTGTTGGTGGGACTGCAAATTGGTGCAACCACTTTGGAAAACACTATGGAGATTCCTTAGAAAACTTAGAATGGAACCACCATTTGAACCAGTTATCCCACTTCCCAGTTTACACCCAAAGGACTTAAAAATAGCATACTACAGTGATGCAGCCACATCAATGTTTATTTCAGCTCAACTCACAGTAGCCAGGTACAGAAGCAACCTAGGTGTCCTTCAATGGATAAATGGATAAAATAAACAATGGAATATTAATCGTATAGAAGAATGAAATTATGGCATTTGTTGGCAAATGGATGGAACTGGAGAATATCATGCTAAGAGAAAAAACCAAAGGCTGAATGTTCTCTTTGATTTGTGGATACTAACCTAAAACAAGAGGGGTTGGAGAGGGGAATAATAGAAATCCATTGGATTAGACAAAGAGAAATAAATGTAGGGAAGGGGTTGGGGAAGGGAATAGAAAAGACAGTAGAATTAATCAGTCATAACTTTCCTAGCCTTGTATTTGAATACACGACTAGGGTAACTCTACTTCATTTACAACCACAAGAGTGGGATTTTAAATAGAATAAGTTATACTCTATGTATGTATAATCTGCCAAAATATATTCTACTGTGATGTATAACTAAAAAGAAAAAAATTTAAAAATTAAAAAAAAAAAAGATCTGGAGAAGGCCTGGAGGAACAGTATTTAGTGTGAATTCAAGAGTATTAAAGACTCATTGACAAAGAACTGTGTAAAATGATGCTGAGTCACTAGACTGGAAGCTGACTCTAAATGGCTTTGTATGCTGGAAATAAATCTAATGATATTGTAGAGATAAAACCTTTGAGAAACATTTGTGGCTATGATTAATAGGATAGAAAGAAAAATTTTAAATATTTCCCTCCTCTAAGCAGGACCACTGGAGAGCCAGACAGAATTATGGGAGACCCCTAACTGACAGGAATTACAAGGATAGAATGATAGGCAGAAGAGAAATAGCTGTGGCCCAAAGGGGAGCAGTATAAGTTCTATGGTGTCACAGTCATCATCTTATCCAGTGCCCTTTCTTTCACTAACCATGGGAGGTGGTCATTGCCTGATTGTGCTAAGATCAGTCCTCCCCACCTTTTTCTTTTGCAAAATCCATTTAACAGACTCCCTTGCTGACTGGGTTCCATGAAAGCAAGATACAGAGAACTGAACATAGAGAGAAGAAAATGGTAAAATCAGCTGTGTCTCATTGGCTATTCTTTGTAGGAAAGGGACAGGGTTTTCTACTGGCATAACTGTCTCCCTGCTTCTCCAGCTCCTGTAGAGAAGCCACCCTATACTAGTATATCCCACCAGAGGGCTCTGAATTCTGAGTTCTAGAAACACCAGTTCCTCCCAGAGTCCCACCAGCCTTTGGGTGATGGAAATCCCTTGTGGTTAATCCCAGAAGTGATTACTCATCTCCTGCTTGGCTTCTCAGGTTTTTTTTTTTTTTAATCATCAATGTCATCAAGTCCATATACGATATTCCTATTGTTTTGTAAAATACATAGAAATATTCCTATTTTCTGGTTGGCTGGTGACCAATATACTGTATAATCATGAGTAAAACATTTAAAAATCTCCTGGCTCTGATTTTTTTCTTTAATTACAGAAAAAGTTGATTCTAGTTGATTTCTGTATGAACTAGTTGATTTTGTATTACTTTCACAGAGAACATATAAACTTAGAAGATTATGTATATTAAATACTATATGAGTTTATCAATTTGTGATCCATCTATCCATATAAAACCTTCCTATATGGTATGTAGCACTCTTTTGAACATTTGCTGAGTTCAAATTTTAAAAGAATTATCCAATGTTTGTAGAACTTAAATGGTAGGGATTGATCCAACATAGGTCAGCCTTTCTAAGGATCAAGACTTATAATCTGCTTGGAGATTCACAGAGACTAGAGGGAAGGATAAAAGGAAGATTTCTCATGAGAAAAAATTTGTTGTTGTTGTTGTCGTTGTTTTTAAATGCCAAGAAAAGGAAGTGAATTAGGCCCAGAGACTAAGCATTTGGAGCAAAAAGAGGTAAACAAATACAGGAAAAGGGAAGTGTCCTTCTTCCTAGCATTTGCTACCACCCGCCTACAGTGTCACATCCTTCATTTGAATTTCCATCTCTTTAGTGACCAGTACCACCCTATTGCCTGGTAAGTATCTACTTCATTCACTTGACAGGCAATTTAGAATTTTTGTAATTATCTAAGGATTAACAGTGGAGTAGGCCTTGTTAGTTCCCAATTAGATGCCCAATTGTAAGCCATAATTGGAAAGATTTCCTGTAATTTGTGGTAGTTATGTTTACTAAAAGAAATGGAGGTAATCTTTGTTACTTTATTCCTTTGTTAGGTCATGAAAGTCAACATTTGGCAGAGGTTTAAGATAATCTGTAGCACTATGTGTCTTGGATGAGATTTTTTGTAGCAACTCAACTACAGAGGGGGTTGAAAGGACCTTCTCTTGTTACTTATTTGTCCCACCCAAGAATTATTAGTCATCATTACTCTTCACAATAGAATGGAACCATTTTCTTGTCAATGACAAATTAGTGGAAGTTAAGTTTTGCCCCAAATTTAACCAGTCTATATTTTTAGGTGTATGATGAGTTACTAAATAGTTGATGAATGAATCAGCACTGAGTCACCAAAAGTGATATGTTTTAAATCATCAATGATGCCAAATACTGGGGTGTGCCTCATACAGATACATGAAATAGCACAGCTTTTGCTTTTCTTGGTAAGGATGAGAGCAAACACCTTGACTCCCATATACACGACAACATGGGATAGAATCCTTGAAGTCAATGGGACAGTACTAAGAAAGTATTGGTATGTATATATGTACATAAATACGTGCATTATAAAAATGGCCATCAATAGTCTAATGAAACATTATTCCAATGACAAATCAATTCAAATGTGAAAAATATTCTAGACTCTTTGGGAGATGCAAGAGGAAAAAAAATGGCATATTTCTACTTTTTGCAGATTAATCATAGATCAAATAACAAATATGAATTTTTGTTTGAATTTTATAAAAGTTTTAGAAGTATACCATTGGCTTTGGAATAGAATAAAAACAAGGGTATCATCTATCAATTTCCTGTATAACACTGGCTTTACAATTGAATGACACTAGAATCAAAAGACATTAATTTCATCTTTGCTGTTGTGTGATGATACTAGCCTGCATTTTGTTTGTATATCTATGAAATATAGGCATTGTATTTGGGTGGTGAATCTCCCAGAATATCATGATGCTAAAATTCTTCAGAATTTTGCTGCTAGATTTTGATCAGTATGTACATTTTATTTTAATACCAAAGATGAAAATTTGGGCTAAATAGGAAATATGACATAGCACAAAGTGGTACATAATTTACTGTGAGTCAATGATATGTTTCAATATAAATCCATGGCCCAAGATAGAATTCGTGTTTGCTGGAACATGTGACTGGTTTATCTCTTTGCTAATTCAAATTGCATGCTTGGTGTGGTAAACAGCTTGATGTAAGCAACTAACCAATGATAAAGAATGCTTCATTAGTTGTCTAATGTCTGTCAAAGATTTATCTTATTTCATTGCTTTTTTCCAAACTTGAATTTTAAAACTCCTACTGATATCCTCTTCCTTGCAAGCATTTTTCAAAAGCCAAAGAACTCCACCAACATAAAATGTTTGAAAATCACTGTCCTAGAGAATTTTTAAGATCTCTTTCAGCTTTTATATTTGTTGATACTATCTGTACCAAATACAGATTTAAAAAAAATTCATTTCTGTTCAGGATGCAAAAAAGCACAAGAAAACATTGTTCCCATCCTAACAATCCTTAAAAGAAAAAAAAAAAAAAGCTCAGTAAATCTACAAACTCATAGTTTTTCTTAAATCCATCAGATTACTGTATTTCCAAATCATATATTTCAAAGAAAGAGTCTTATATAAAGAGATGGGATAAAATAGCTGTTTTGCTTTTGGCAGAGCAAGAGAAGTGACTGTTGTTATGCATGCACTTAAGGAGAAATTAACTAAAATTTCTTAGACCTTAAATGCTGAGTGTAGTGTAGTACATAAGTTTTGAATAATTCTGGGCCCAAAACCCAAAAACAATTGTGCTTATTTGCAAGCTCTTATCCTGGGCGTCCACCAAATGCTCATAAGACATATTTGGATCTGAGAAGGAGACCAGAGATGAGACCTCTGTGTGGCAGAAGTATGCAGTTGATTGGTTGCACCTGGGAGGAATAGACACGAAGCTCTTCTTTCTTCCCTTCATACATCTACTAGAAACACAGCTCTTTACCAATGGGAGAGGGGTATCAGAACTTCCAGCTCTGAACTCAGGCAAAGATACTCTTTCTGGGTAAAGAGTAGAGGCAAAATCTTCTGCCTCTGGGAGAATAACAGGAAATCTTGTGAGCCAAGTTCCTACTCTCTTACACAATAGAAGTATTTATAGAAAGAGAGGGCTAGGGACCACTCTGTGGCCAAGAGGTACTAGAGAGAACAAGAGATACCAGGCAGAGCTCAGCTGCCACTGGAAAGTTTCCTCTCCCAGAGGCCTTGCCTGAATCTCATACTTGACCATGGGAACTCCCCCACCAAGTGTGAGATATCAAGAGAAGTACAAAACTAAAGAAATAGCAAGAACATGGAGAAAGACTTTCTTTAGAGGCACACTCTCAGGGACTGCTGAAAGCAGAAAGTTGGGTGAGAACACTTGGATAAAACATTGTGGTACCCAAGGCCTCCTGTTAGGCATGAGTTCATTGCTGGAGCAACTTGAAAACTGTGGTGAACTGAGGGTAAGAAGAGTAGCAACAAAACCAAAATTTAACCAGTTACTGATTTTCTTGTCTTAACCTCCCCAACTATGGCTAGACAGAAAATAAGGCATGCTTATTTTCAGGAAAAATAATATTTAACTCAGTCTTCTTCTTTTTTAAATACAACATTCAATCAAAATTATGTGAGATGAGGTAATAAATAGGCTAGATATAGAGATGACTCAAATGTTAGAACTATCAAAGAGACCTTGAAATTACTATTACTAACATGTGAAGGGATCAAGTGGGAAAACAGAATGACATACATGCATAAATGAGGAATATAAGAGAAAAATGAAAACTACAAGACAGTCAAATGGGAATGCAAGAATAAAAGATATTGGACATAAGGAATTATTTTCACAGGTTTATCATCAGACTGAAAAGAGCACAAAAAAATCAGAGAACTTCAATATCAGACAAAACAAATTATTTCAAAATTTCACTAAAAGAGAAACAAAGAACAAAGCATCTGAGAGCTGTGGGACAATATCAAATAATATAATATACATATATTTGGAGTCTGAGAAGCATAAGAGAGTATTAAAGGAGGATAATGGATTTTTCCTAAGCTCATAAAAGGCAAACTACCATTCCAAGTAACTTAAAGTAAACACAAGTGAGGTAAACACACATACACACACAAAAACCCACAATCTTAACAATATCATATTAAAACCAGTGCAAATCAACCTATAAAGAAATATTGAATGTGTCTATAGGAAAAAAGACATCAAATCAAAAGGAACAAGTCAATATAGAGTGATAGATAACAAAACAGTGGTTACCAGGGGAAGTGGGAAAAGGAGATGTAGATCAGACATACAGATTAGCTATATGTAGGATGAACAAAGACTTAGAGGTTTAATATAGAATATGAGTGATATTGTACTATATTTGGAATTCATGCTGAGTAGAATTTACCTTTTCTTGCCAATAAAACAAACTAATAAGATAACTAGGTGAGATGATGATGTTAATTCGTTTTGCTACAGTAGACATTTAACATAGACATAGTATATGTATGCTATGGCATCTTGTTGTATACCTTATATATACAGAATAAATATATTTTAAAGTAAGAGTAAATAAAAAGAATGTAAAAATTAACAGCAGATTTTTTATCAGAAACTATACTACTTGGAAGTCAGTGGAACAAAATTTTGAAGTCCTGGAAGGAAAAACAAAATCTGTCAATCCACAATTCTATAACCACTGAAAATATCCTTCAATAATGCAGGAAAAAAATAAAAATAAAAGAAGATGTTCTCAAACAAAATCTGAGTTTTATTGCCAATATACATGCACTAAATGTATTAAAAAGGAAAGTCCTTCAGAGTAAAAAGACTATGATACCAGATTGAAATGTGGACCTATACAAAGAATAAGGGGCACAGAAAATGGTAAAAATGAGGATAAATATCTATCTTTACTTTTAATCTTTGTAAAAGTTGACTAAAGTGTATAAAAGCAATGTATGTGCTTCATAATGTTCAAGTTAAATGCAAAATTCAATAGAAAGAAGTTTAAAAATATACTGTTAAAATATTTTAATATACTTGAAGTGGTATACTATTAACTGATGGTAAACTGTGATAAGTTAAATACTTATATTGTAAGTCCTAGAACAAGATCAAAAATTATTATTTCAATACTAGTAATTATAGAGTCAGTTAAATCAAAATAGGACAGGAAAAGAGGAGAAGAAAGGCAAGGAAAGGACCAAGAAAAAAGTCAATTGGCAAGATCAAAGATTTAAATCAGAACATAGAAACAATTATATAAACTGTAAATAGAACTCCACATAAAATGGATGATTGTCATATTAGACACTGTATGTTGTTGATCAAAATTCCACTTGATGAATACCATATATGTAGAATTTCATTTACATGGTAACCTCAAAAAGACAAATACTTAAGGAGAGACCAATGGTTGCTAAGGTTTGGGGATGGAGTAAGAACATTGTTTACACAGGAGCATGGAAGAAATTTTGGTGGTGATGAAATATTATTCTACATTTCATTTTAGTAGAGATTGAAACACTGTAGTCATTTGAGAAAGCTCACTGTATAATATGTAAATTATTCTTCAATAAACTTGACTTCAAAGATGTATGATATGGATAATTATGACAAAATAGTCATCAAAGCTAAAATATTGTTAGCATGAAAGCCTATATAATTCATTTTATATCTAGTCTGAATAAGACTCAATGAATATCTATTACTTTTGATTCATAACCCTAGGAGGAAAAAGATGATAGTGTTCTGGAGACTATACCCAGATGCACTGTCAATGATGAAGATAGCTTTGGTAATTTATCTTTCAGAAAATTATTTATTTAATTAATTGGGATTGGAATTGAATGATTGAAAGGTGAACAAGTTGTTTTGACAGCTTCTGATTATGGCAGTAAATTGGGCTTTTTTGCTTTCTCTCAATACTCTCAATACTCTATTAAAATGAATGTGGGTGGATTTTGTTATATATTTTTTTCTTTTTATTCATTTATTTAAAAAATTAAATGGGAAAATCTCAACAAGACCAAAAAAGGTACATTAGGTAAAGTAAATTATAACAATAGTAAAAAATAATAATAAATAGTAAATAATAACAACAAAATGGAAAGTAGATGACAAATCATAACAGTGAAGAGATACAGGGAGAAAACCTGAGTATTTGGGGAAGAAACCCTAGAAAATGGACCCAGAAAGACTTAGGTAGCACAGAGTGCTAACAGTGATATGGAGATAGAAATAAAATCAGGATAATTGGTGGACTGTTCTGTATAAAATGTAGTTTTGTTGTAGGATTCTTGTGGAGAGAGAGGATACCAAGGTTTTCAGCCAGGAGGCAGCATTTATTAGTGCTGGCATTGGACCAGCAGATTTGCATCCAAAGTCTGAGCCTGGAGAACCCTGGGCCATTGCCTTGAATATCCTCTGTTAGTTTCCCCTTTACATGTTAGCCCCTTTGTCTCCTCTAAATGGTAACATACATTCTGATTGGGTATTCTATACTATAGAGTTGTGAAAGAGTTGCAAATGCCCACCTAGGTACTGAGTGTGCCAGGTCACCTTCCCCTTGTTCTGGGAGGGCTCTTACCATAGTTTCAGCTCTCAAAACCCCTCTCTGATCTCTCACAGATGGGCAAATAATCTCCTACAACATAGCAGAAGATGGGACATTTACTCTGTAGATAAAGTGCACTGGGAACTCCTTAACACTAGAAAAGAATAAAATACTAAAAATGGAGCATGCATACTAAGCCCCAGAATGTGAAGCAACCATTAATAAGGGCAATGCTCACTTTGTTCAAAAGCAGCAGTGGTTTGGGGATTAGATGGACGCTCATATTCATAAGGGGTGACTGTCTAAACACAGCTTTAAAAAATGCACAAAAGAAGGAAGCCACACAGCATAGTAGCATCAGCATAGCATGGTTACAAAATTTCCTGGCCATATAGACTTGAGAAACGTATAATCACAAAAAGACAAACTTGGGAAAGATCAGGCCATTCAGCTGAGGAAAACCGTAAGTTCTTAGTTCTTTGAGCTACTGGCTCTTCCTTAGTACTGGCTCCTCTAGGACAGGATGAATAGGGCTCAGTCTGTGGTTCAGCTGCATCTCATCATTCATTACCAGGTACTCATCACAATCCCAACAATGAGGGATTGTGCTTAGTTTGATGCATAAATTCCTCAGCTGAATTCTCACTTATCCTGAACATAGAGTATTGATAAACCACTTGAGTTAGCGTTTCAAAGGGCATTCAATCCTTGGTCAAACACTCAGGCATCCTGAGGTTAGGGAAAAGGCCAGGAACCCATACCACAAAACAATTTCTAGGGTCTTGTGCTTCTACACATCTTGACAGCAGAAACATTGACTGTCCCTTGGTCCAGATTATAGTTTCAAGGATAATTAGTAAACAGCCTTTGAAAATAGAGATAATGCTCCTGTTAAGCAATGCAGGCACATTCTTATAATCCTACATTATAAAGATAAATAACATCTGTCTCCAGAGAAAAAGTCAGGCATGCTTACTGTCCATTATAAAAGATTCTAGATTACTTGGGCTCAGGGTTCCTCTCATGTAACTCCATGCATAGTGTATGGATATTCATCTGATAGGACCTCAGCAAACCTCTTTCTGTTTAGTCCTGAAACTGAAAAAAAACCATGGTGGGTTTTTGTTTGTTTGTTTGTTTGTTTTGTCATTATCTGCTAGTGATAGTGCAAGATTACTAAGCCAATTTTTCATGCTGCTACTACACCATAATAATCATTCTGCTGCTTTTCTCATCTGATTCTTCATGCCAAATCTGGCATCATTTCTTTGAGTTTCAAGGATCCAGGTTTAATTTTGAAAGGGTTCCTTTACTGTCTTCAAAATCCTTGTCTTAGCAAACATAGCTCTTTCTTCCTTGCGCATTTTGCAAAGGCGACTCTTCTCACATTTATCTTGATATCTGGGGATGGTCTTAGAATTTTTTAGCTGTACATCCAAACAATGATTTTTCTATAGTTAATCAATAATGCTTCTTCCTCTATAATGTAAGTCATACCTATATCATTGTATCTTTGATGTGTCTCCAGTCATTTGAGAGCACACCCAGTTAAAAAATTGAGAAATTTTGGTTTGCATCTCTTCCCCACCCCTGCTAGTGTGTATGGCAATCTTCATACTTATATTACTCATGTAAACCCACCTGATATCCTACCCTTACCCATTTGAGTATCTCCATCCATTCTTGAGTTACCAGTCACTTCCATCTCCCATCTTGGACCTCATTACCATGAAAAAATGCAGCATACTTGGAAACATCTAAAAAAGTTACATATTAATGTATGATGACAAAATTTTCTAAAATTGGCTCTTTTATTTCTAGTCCAACTATTCATAGACTATGCTGAAACCTCCCTTCCTATCCTGTCTTCTTCTAGTTTTATTACTTTCTCAGGGTTTGACATTTTTTTCTTCTTCCATTTTAGCATCACAGGGTATCATATCATTCTTCGTATAGTATCTTCAGTGTCTTCTCAGCTACCAATCAGAAGAGTCTCTTCCTTTCTTTAGCCTAATCACATGGTGTTATTATAGCACAATGTAACAGACTTTATAATATGTTCTTATGTCTCATCAATGGAAACGTGAGCATCACCAGTCTTAGACTTTTGTCCAATTGATGTTTTGAAGATACTCTCAGCATCTAGAACAGTTAAGGCTCCATATTCATGACTCGAGGAATCCTTAGAAATTACTCGAAGACACAGATTACAGAATGAAAGACCTCGTTTCATCCCAACAATTATTAGCCTGCAGGCTGAAGTCCAGGATGAGGTCAATATGACTCAAAAATCTCTTCCTTCAGGAAGTGAGTAATCCTCAGGGAAACTTATAAAGAGAAAGTGATCAGCTCTGGATTCAATATATTAATCACAAGTTTGTGATTGAGTCTCCTTGGCTAGCTCCTTGAGAAAATTGAAGCAGTTAATTGAAGGTAAGTGACATGATAAATTCCACCAGCTACAGAGTACAGATTAGAAACCTCAGTCTAGTTGAAAATTTATTGCCTAGATCCTTTAGCCATATCTCTAAACCTGAAAACGTATTTTCTTCCAAACACCATTGTATTCCTAACTTGGAAAAAGTAAACCAACTAACCAAAACACTAGTTTTCAAATAGGATATAAATCCTTGAATGATATATTCAAAATATATTCTTTACCAGAGAGTCAAGGCTTAGTGAAATGAGAGATTTCAAACTAAAGTTTCATTTCTTTCACTTTCAAATGTGTTTCTTTGGACAGGTCTTTTATTTCTTTGTAATCCTGGGGCACAACTTTGATATCGATTATAAACATCAGAAGATAGCAGGAGGAGACAGATTTGTAAACTAAAAATGAGTTACAGGAATGCAAACTCCTTTTGTGCATTTAGCATTCATTAGCATTTCATATGGGGAAAAACAATGTATCACTGGAACATACTGGAATTATTTTGACATTATAGGAGACTAAGAAACATTGATCTGCACTGTCACAAATGTTCTATGTGTACACAGGTATGAGAATTTATATGTAGATTCTGAAAGATATGTTCAAGGAAATAGAAGTTTGTTTTCTGTCCCGAGATTTGTAAAATTTTCTATTTCACATACTTCAAAATTTACTTTATTTTTCTATTTACTTTCTTTTGTGTTTTGTTCCAATTAACATATTTTTATCTGGGGAAATATAAACATTGTGACAAAAGCACAAATATAATATTCACAGTTCCTTCTTCCTTGTCCCTATATGTACATAACTAAAATTTTTAAAAGTTAAGGAAGATTAAATATTTTTCAGTCCATAGTTGATGAGATATGATTGATTTAAATTTTTTGTTTGTTTGTTTTGGTACTGAGCATTGAACTCAGGAGTACTCAACCACTGAGCCCCATTTTTGGTGTTTTATGTAGAGACAGGGTCTCACTGAGTTGCTTAGCACCTCACCATTGCTGAGGTTGGCTTTGAACTCAAGATTCTCCTGTCTCAGCCTCCCAAAGTGCTGGGATTATAGGCAAAAGATAATATTCAAAGAAGAACTACAATTTGAGGATGAAGTGGTCACTGGGTGATGGGGGAAGTACTGTGGAGTCATTCTAGATCTAGACAAAAGTGCAGTGGCTGTGATGTTGGTAGGGATTATTAAAATGAGGTATCATGTTTCGTGAAAGTGAGATCATGTAATTGCTCTGATTCTTTCCAACTGAAAAAAGTATATGACCATAGTATCTGTGAGAAAAGAGATATTCATGTGAAAAACTAAAAGAAAAATTCAAGTATGGAGAGATGACATTATACTTTCCCCAATGAAGCAGATTGTATAAGTTAAGGCTTTCCTTGAAGGTCCTGTGTCCTGTATGTTTTATATAAGAAGGTGGCTGACTATCCAATATCCACTCTCCTCTTCCTCTTTAATAACAGAATCTTTGTATTGTTCAGTGTGGCCATGTGCCCAGTTAAACTATCCTTCACCTCAGACTCTGTTAAGGCCAGACATAGCCCTTTATCCTGGTGTGGCTAAGTATGAGTGGCAGTTGCCAGGGTAAGCTTCCCAGGAAACCTTTTAAAGAGAGTGACTCATCAGTCATGTGCCTCCCTTGTTTCTCCTGGTGATGTTCTGCTCTTCCTCCTTGTTGACAGGAACAATGAATTGGTGGTGCTTGAGGTGAGGCAACCAGCTTGGCAGCACAAAGACAGAAACTAACAACAAAGAAGGTGGTGCAAAGCCCAGAAGGAACTTGAATCAGAGGTAACATGCTTAACTCTCTTTCCAGCCTGCACTGCCTAACTCCACGTGAGACTAAAAATTAAAAACAAAAACTCCTGTGTTTAAAGCCACTGCAGTGGCATTTTCTGTTGGTTGCAGCTAACTCTGGCACTAATCAGAGCATGCAGTTCATATTTGTTATGATCCGGATGTGATGTGTCCCCCAAAAGCTCATATGTGAGAGAATGCAAGAACATTCAGAGGAGAAATGGTTGGCTTATGAGAGCCTCAACCCAATAAGTGAATGAATCCCCTGATGAGATTAATTGAGTGGTAACTGAAGGCAGGTGGGATGTGGCTGGAGGAAATGCGTCATTGGGGGTGTGCCTTTGGGGCATATATTTGGTATCTGGCAAATGGAGTCTTTTACTCTGCTTGCTGATCATCAGGTGAGACACTTCCCTCCACCAAACTCTTCCTCCCTGATGTCTTGCATCACTTTGAGCCCCAAAGAATGGAGCCAGCTGTCTATGGACTGAGACCTCTGAAACTGTGAGCCCTCAAATAAGCTTTTCCTCCTCAACAATTGTTCTGGTTGAGTCTTCTGGTCACAATACTGAAAAATCTGAATGAAACAGTATTATTGAGTGGTAGTAAAATGTATGACTAAAAGAGATGTTGAATATCTCCAAATGAAATTCAGGGATGTTAAACACTTAACAAAGATTACATAGCTGGTGAGGTGAGCAGGATGGACCTTGAACTTTCAAGCAGAGTTCACTGCTGTTCACAGTACAGTGGACAGGTGAAGAGACAAGAAAGCAGAAGCTAGGAAGCATAGACAAGCCGACTTTCTCTTCTTCCCAAGGATGTTTTAGGGAGTGACGGCAATACAGAAACTGAAGAGTACCATTTTCTTCTCTGATCCGTTTCTTTGCTTTAAACAACTAGCAGAAAGACGCATGCCAGTTTTTATGGCTGGGAGAAAGAAAAGAATTGATACCATGTTTTTTTGGAAAACAGATATGAAAAGACACACCTGACCCTCCTCCCTTCCTCTTCCTCTTTTCCTAAAATGCGAGTGGAGTGGAGGGACAAGCTGCCATCAAATAGACAAACAAAAGTAGACTGGGTGCCTAGGCAGAAGTGAGTAAGACTGAGGCTTAAGACTTGGTTAGGAAGTCTTAAAATGATCTAACCCGGACTGAAATTGAGCAGAGCAACTCACCGGGAGTCTGAGACTCACCACTTTAGCAAGGGATTCTACACCACAGACTCAGATATTTTCAGAGCTTACAATGGATAGATGCTCTGTGTGAACATCCTTGTGATCACTGGAACATACCCTCATTTGTATCTAAGTATCCAGGGATCTGAATGAACCAAGAACTATATGAACTGTCAATTATCAGTCTGTTGAACTCTTGGGATAGGATCCAAGGACTTCTGAAGTCAAGGTTCCTTGTCTCCGCTTCTGGTTGTCACTTAAATTTTAAAGGTTAAGGAGAACTGAAGACTACCATAGGAAACAAACAAGAAAGTACTTACATTTGCATGTATCTGGATAATATTTTGATATATAAACTCCAATATTTATCCTTCCTTTCCCTTTATTCAAGCAAGAATTATTGATGTAGAGTAGGCATATGGAAGGAAGGTTAGCAGGGAGACTTTTTGATTTTAGTTTGGAAGCCTGAGTCACTAAGAGTGTTGAACGTTTATGGATGTGGACAAGATATCTTCTTGGGAAACATGGGAGAAAATAGGGACACTCCTCTGCGCTATGATCAGTATGGAGTGATGGAAATAGGTCCATGGGTCACAGAACAATAGAGCAACCTGATTCCTGAGTAATCAGAGAAAGAATCTTGAATTTCTGCATGATTCATCTATTTAGAGGAGCCAAGAAAAAAGGTCCCAAGAAAAAACTGTTGAATCGGGACAACTTATCCAACTGGAATGCTATGGTCTCTGCAGCAGAGTCTATGGACTAATGATGAAGAATCTGACATGTTTCCCTGTCCTTTAAGGAACTTTTGAAATGTATAGTTTCTAAAGACACAGCAAAACAGAGAAGGGAGGAGACATCTACAAAAAATGAGGATTGCTTCTAACTATCTTGATAGGATATAGGTTCACATTAGAAAACTTATGCTGACTTAGAGAAAAATAGAATAATATAACTAAAGAACTTGAGATGTGGACCCTTTTTATACATTTCTGTGGTTCCTTACATAATCTGAGATAATTTTTAAGTAAAATATTAATTATTATTTTGAAAAGATATTTGCACAAGGCTATTGATCATGCCACTATTTATAAAGTTGAATACTGAAAATAACCTGGATGTACATTTATAGGTTACTGCTTGAATCAACTATAAATTCACTCAGTGAAATATTCTACATGTGTAAAAAAATCACATACTATTATGAATTGATCTGCGTACTGTTTTTTGAATGAAAAAGTTAAGGGGAATAAAAATGTAGTTTTGTGTCACTTTTCCAAAATAACATGCACACATACACACACACACACACACACACACACACACCCCTAAATACTTGTATTTGCTTATATTCTAAAATATGGATAAATTAAAAGGTAATTTTTAAAGATGACCTATGTTAAAAAAAGAAAGAGGCAACAGGTTAAAGTGAATATGAATAAAATCAGGCATCTGTGAATATGCCTTTTAATTGTTGATTTGACTTCTGGAATTACGTAAATATTTTACATAATTTAAGAGTACAATTCACCTTTTGAAGAATATATTTAAACTTATAAAAGTTAGAAAAAGAAACTGAACCATATACACCTATTTACGTATTCACTTGGTAGCAAACCAGGCATAGAGAAACCAATTTAGAGATTTGAAAACACAGTAATTTGACTGTGTATTCCTAGTAAGATATTATATAAGAACACATGAAAACTGGGAAAAAATACTTTATGTTAATCCTATTGTTGGTGATAGTGATAGTTGTTAATATTGTTATTTAAGAGTGGAGCCTAAGCATTCTGGATCAAAACAAATGTCTATTTATCCTGACATGTTGGGTTCCAGGATTTATGTATATCAACAATAACTTCAAGTACATTGTACCCATTCAGTATGATAAAGAACCGACTCATTTCCTTGAAAACTCATAAAGGGAAAGAAACTAGCATTTATCTTACCTTATTTATAAACTAGACATCAGAGTAACCAATTGCTGATGAACTTTAAAATTTATTCCCACCAATAAGCAAGGAAAGAATGACGGAATAAAGATGTCACCATTTCACAATACCCAATTAAAGAACAGATTAGTCAATGATCATTTATGGTTGTTGGTATCTAAAGTAACTAAACATTGTATACTTTTAAATGGAAACATATAACTTTAACCTCAAAAATCCTAGCTACTCTCCCCCCACAAAAATTAATCCTGAATCAGAAAAATGACTCTATTAACTAAACTTAAAGGCAATACAAGGAAAAGCAATATATTAAATGATACTAAAAATTACAATCAGAAAAACAATTGTGAAAAACTCTATGGGTTATATGACTAGGTTTCTTCAGCAATAAATTAAAAGGAGAAAGTTGAAGGGGGAACCAACAAAATGAAATAAATTCAGGGGAAAATCTACAGAGCTTATTTGGATGCTGACTGGAACAAATATGCTTAAAGACAAAAGTAATGAGGCTATTGGAAGAAACTTTATATTGGATAGTTACTTTAATTAAGTAAGAAATTATTGCTATGTTTTCGGTTGAGTAATGCAATTGAAATGCAAAAGTCTTGTCTATTAGAGCTGCATATTGAAATATTTATGACAAAGTGATATGATGTCAAAGATTGGGTTCAAAATAGTTTGTAGAGAGCCTAATTGTGGAACGGTATAGGTAAAAAACAATTATTCATACACTGATGCCACTGAGGTTGGATAACGGGAACATGGACATTCATTGTTAATAGTTCTCTTCCTTCTGTGTTTTCAGATTTAAATTTCAAAAACATAATAAAATGCTGGCAAGCTTTATTATTATATTAAAAGTTGTTGCTCTTTAATTTGATATTTCTTTTCTCTACCTATTTTCTGCTTTGTCTGTTCACCCAGGTATCCACACACAGGTGCATGTGCTTGAACACACACACTTGCAAGACAGTATGCCAAATACACACTGACATAGAACAGAGCTAATAATGAATACATTTCTATTAAATGGTTACAGATTTTTTTAAAAGTACAATCTCCTAATGTTATAGGATTTATATAACCATAAATGGAACCAAATTGATAAATTGAATGCAAATGAAATTACAAGTGCATAAATTTTAAAATTAATGACTTTAAAATAAAATATTTTGGGGGAAGCTGAAATCAATTATTTCTCAAAACATTAGTACATAAGTACTAAAAACTAAAACCCAAGTTTTGATTTAAATTTGTTTAGGTTTCTACATTCACAAAAATATTATGTTATTCATACATCTGTGAAATAATGTGGGTCCCACTTGGCATAGAGATGTATGTTATGCATGTATGAATATGTGTATAAATATGCTTCTGTTTTCTTCTCCTTTGTCTGTGGTTACTAAAGTGGTTCTACTTAGTACCAACTTGATAGGAAAGCCAAATGCAAATTACAGTAATGAAGTCATATGTCAATATTCACTTTAAGAGACTATGTAAATGACCTAGAATGTGTACACACATACATCCAAATGAAAGCAAAAGGAAACACCTTGAGATATACTATATGCACCTTTAAGAATCTAAACCCAAGGTGCACAGATACTAGGCTGAGAATACCTGGTGTAGGACTCACAGTCAAGAATTCAATACACCACCACGGAAGTAGGAAAAGCAGAGAGAGGGAGCATCATTGCTACTTCAAATGTGCTTCTTTAATGCAAATCTCATAGCACATCCAAGTTTGACTTTTCCATAAAAAATAAATACCAGACATTTAATTTTCATGGAAAAGTCAATCATTTAGCTGAGTTTGCGTGAGTCTCCTAGAACTTCAGATAGAAGTTTATGAGTAATGAAGGTAGATGTGCATATAAGTAGAGTGATTGTATTTACCTATAGTCTTGGTATAATTATTAGTAACTATCCCATTTAAATTTCAGAGTCCAACATTGGACAGTAAATAATATATGGTCATCATTTGCCTAAGTGAACATACATACACACATAAGAAATAAGTTTGGGTTCCTTTTTCAAAAGTTTGTGTGGCATACAGAGAGTTGTACAGCTCAGGTTCACCTCCAAGAAAGGACATACTCCAGCTCTGAGGCCTGCCATTAACTAACAAATCCTAGCTATCAGAGTTCTTCGTCAAGACTGAGCAAGGTGGTAGTAGCTGAGGCCATACCCTTCCCCGAATGGTCCCTCAACCATAACTTATAAAGTAGGTTAGGAGAGGGCAATGGCATAAATTTTCACACAGAATAGGACTTTGACAGGAAACCTTTGCATAAACTTCCCCATTAGGTGAATTGGTCATGCACCTATGTGCATCATCATCAAAAAAGGACACCAGATTTTTTTTTTTTTTTTTGCATACCAAATTCTGTCTCTGGGAAGGTTAATCAGACAACCCAACCCTCAATCTGCAGCACTTTCTTATTAAACATGTTCATGCATGAGCTAAAAGTTTATCAATGTCAATCTATTGTCAAGATTTTAGGGAAATGTTCCTTTTTAAAATATTTCAATGTGTGGCAAATAGCCATAGACCAGCATAAAGGCACCATTAAGGGAGCTCCATCTCACAGAAAGAAGGCAAGTTGAAACTTGAAAGCCCTATGCTGAGGGAAAACTACCCTTGAAATGTTCCTGGGCAAACATGGGCATGATCTTTTTCTCTTTTTCCTCTCTGCTTTGCTGCAAGAAAGAGGAAGCAAAGGCTTGAGCAGGGAATTTATAAGGGCAAATATAACCTTTGGTTTGATGCACAGTAAGCTGACAGTTAAAGGTGTATCATGCTAGATAAATGTCAAAAGCCAAATAAAAGCCTTGATAATATGCTGTCCAGAGGCTGCAATCCAGAACCTTCAAGCATAGGAGTTTTAATCCTTGAAAGCAAATTTTAACCCTATCTGCAACTGTCCAGGGTGACTTAGAATGTTGTGATATACTCAAACTGAGGGTTGGAAGGTAGTGGTCATGAAGAAAAGAGACTGCAGAGGGTACTAACCCAAAAGAGAAAAGGTAACTAGTTACAACAAGATGTTGTATTTATTTAGGTCTAAGTCTCCTCCTTAAAAATACTAGAGTGGGGCTGGGATTGTAGCTCAGTGGTAGAGCGCTTGCCTCGCATGCGTGAGGCCCTGTGTTCCATCCTCAGCACCACATACAAAGCAATAAAATAAAGACATTGTGTCCATCTATAACTAAAAAAAAATATTTAAAAAAATAGAGTGGACACAAACCCAGAAAGTCTTGTTGTGAATTAAATTGTGTACCCTCAGAATTTATGTTAAAAGCCTAATATCTAGTACTATATATGGAAGTGTTTCTATTTCCAAATAGGATCTTTCAAAGGAGGTCATTAGGGTGGGCCTTAATGTAGTGTGACTGCTATTAATTTTACAGGATCACATAATTGTAGGCTGTGATGAGCCACTAGAATGACCGTTATCCATCAATGCATTGTTTATTACAGCAAAAACTAAATAAAACTTAAATGCTTACCAATATAGGATTAGTTCAATAAATGATGGTAGATCCTTAAAATACCTAATGAAATGGAAAAACTTATTTACATTTATGGACTATATGCATCACATTTATAGCATTCATAATAAATAGGATAACAAAGCCTAGGGGTGTGTGTATATATATATATATATATATATATATATATATATATATATATATATATATATACCAGTTACTAACTTCAAGTTTGCTTTGTTGAATATCCTTTTCTTGTTCTTTAATAGATATCTTAATAGCTTCTTGTGTGAATTCTGAGATTTCCCATTGACATGTTTTTGTTGTTAAAATCTCAGTCTGTAAAACTGAAAAATTCTAATTTATGCCTGATTCAAAGAATTCTCCTTCAATTGCTGGTCGTAAGGTTCAAGTGATCTGCCATTGGGACAGGATGGGGCTGGTCCCTTACTCCTCCCTCTCCTGTGGTGTAGTACAGAGTAGCCAGTTCTAGTTCTCTAGCTTCCACAGTGTTTACACATGGGACGAGAGAAGCCTCTAAGGGGAAAGTCTGGGGTACAATAGTTCACTAGAGATCATTTATTTCTGACAAGTACAAATTCTCTGTAATTTTGGTGAAACTAAGGTACTGCAAAGTGGAGGAATATACATGTGGCCACAAGCTAAACATGATATTCTGTCCTGCCATTCACCCTCAGGTTGTTCTCCTAATAACCTTTTCTGGCACTGGATTTCAAAGAAGCATCTGTGGCCTTAATGCTCATTATTAAAATCTATAAAGAAAAATTGAACTGGGACATAAGTATTTTCCCATATAGTAGTGCTGGATCATGATCTCCAAGTGCTTATTTTAATTTCTGAAGGATATAGTCTTCAGCTTTTTGGAGTTTTATTTTGTTTTGTTTTTGTTAGAATGAAATCTCTCAAGAGGAAACATTTTATCTACTTAGAAATGTTAATAAGGGACTGCCAGTCAACACCCACCCCCCAAAATATAATGATCTACTTACATTTTAGGGTCATGATATCTTATAAGAAGAAAAGCTCTGTGGGGTTTTGTTCATCTCAGGGTGTAGGGGGGAAGCAATGAGCTAAGCTGGGGTTTTAGGTTTTCAAGGGGTTTGGATCACTAATCTACCATGCAGTACATTTAGGTAGGTGAACTTTGAGAGGTAGGAACTCATTAAGAGCTGACTAGAGTTTAGGAGCTCTACTCTAGTTGAGTTAATCTTCCCATAGGGGGGTTACTTGTTGCCATCCTGTTGGTTTTGCCAGTGATAAGGCTCCATGCTGTCTGTCCATCATTCAGACTGGGACCAATCCAATTTTGGTTTTGCCTCGTGTTGTCACATACTGACATGACTTTGTGGGTAATTTTAAAACTCAGATAATTGAACTGACTCTCAACTTGTCCCAGGCATGATATACTCACAGAGTTATTCTAACATAGGAAATGCTTTGCCTATATTCCTGTGACATGTCTTAATGCCTCTCAAAGGCTTAGCAGAGGATGAAAAACAACATGGGTTAAGACACAGAGGCCCACTCCCCTGCAGCTTTGCTGGCTTCACAGCATGGCTAAAAAGAAAAGAGATTTTGGAAATCAAAGTCTCTTCTGCATATATAACAGGGTCCTATGGAATAAAAGAGTAATCTGAATTTTGTATATAATAGAGCTGCAAGCCCTGGCAGCCCCTTCCAAGAATGACTTGGATTTCCTATGCCTCTGGAAACCTGAAAAGACAATTTCTTTCTTCAACTGCAATAATGTTACATTATTTTCTTCTCACTACCTCCATCAGTAAGTTTGGTAGATCTCACCTTTTTGGTGAACATTCTGCTAAACTATCATTTTCCCTGTTTCTCAGGTGTGATTCTTTGGAAAACAAACAAACTTATGACCTATAACTTTATGGTCGAAGCAAGCCAACAAGTCAAACGAAGTACATTTCATATTTGTCTCTAGAATACTGTTTGTATGGTGAGCTATTACATGAAGAATGGTGGAGGAGAGAATAGAAAAACGGACTAATTTCTTCCCCACAAGTGTATAACTTTGCTCAATGGTTCTGGACAATTGCAAAACATTATCAACTACTGGAGAGCTTTTCAAATATCCCCATTCCCAGGTCACTTTCCTAAAAATCCTGATGAAAAGACTGGAATCTGGAACCATCAAGTATAAGTGTGAACATGAGTGTGTGTGGTTAAATGCACTGTAATAAATTCCAACTCTTGTTATAGCTTTCTAAAGGATTTTAAAGCTATCAAAATGCACGTGACTCAAGTTTTAATATATTGTATAGTGGATAGAGGAGGCTATCTATTGTATCACTTTTTTCTTTGGATTCTCAGTCACCGTTTGCTAGTGCAAAAAATCTGTAACATAAACTAATTCAAAAACATGAAACCACCCTAAACTTAACACATGCATAGTAAACTGATCAAAATAAAGGAGCCTACACATAGAATTAGATGGAATTGTTCGAGTCACTCTTGTACAGAATGGCAGCGTCGATGACCCCTGGCTCAATTGTGAGTTTCCTGTTTATTCATTCTTAATTTGGGTTATTATTGGAAGTAAGATCTAGGTCATTTAAAAGTAGGGATCCAATCCTTAAATATTTCAAAATTAAAATCCCCACATAATGTCCAAATATTTAAGATTTTCCCTGAGCTTCAAGATCAGTTTTTAAAGAAGTGAGAAGGAGTGATGGGATAGGGCATGTTGGGGAGATTTCATGTAAATGAAGCATAGGAAATGGGAGAGTCAAAAGCAGAGAAGGCAAGGATAAAAGACACAATAAATTTGCCCATAGCCCAGTGGAGAAACCTCTACTTGGAAAGACATGCCCAATACTTGATGGATTCCAAATTAAAAATTCTCCACATTTCTATGACTGGTTGTCAGTTGGTCCTATATTCCTCAAAAAGTGAGAACTGACCTATTTACAAATCAAATACAAATATCTATGCCATCATAGAGACCAAGAAAAAAAATTAAATTTTTTTAATAGACTGGACATTGTTGATAGCTACATTTCAGGCCAGAATCTTCATAACAACACATTCTGAGGCCCCTAAGACAGTTGAGTGCCATGTTTCTAGCTTGGCACAGAACACAAACCTACCTTGGGTCCTGCCCGAGATATCCAGCTCCACGTGGCTCTTCTCCTTCAGATCACTACTGCCCCTGTTCATGAAACACATTTAAAGGGAGACTGGCAGCTTTGTCTGCAACGGACCAGCTCCCTTCCTATCTCTACATTTAGATCTTGCATAATCCCCTCAAAAACAGAAATCACATCTTCTTTTGTAGATGGCACATAATTCTGAATGAAAGTTTTCACACAGAGAGCACTGATTATTTTACTTGTTAATTTGAGAAAAATTTATGTCCTACATATGCAAGCAATTAAAAAAAATGATCATGGAAAAAAAGAATTTCTAAATGTAACCAAACTTAGCTCATTTGTCTTAAGCAATAAACCAGAATGAAGATTCTTAGCATTGTTGTTTAAAGACTTCTAAGTCTCAATGATCACTTGTGCTCAAATAAGATGAATGTCTCCTTTGAGGAAGGAAAGTTTACAATGAGTAGTCAAGCTTGTCAAAACTCTTGGATATGTGGTAAAAATGGTAAAGTCAGGCTTATAGGTGTAAAGTTTTTGCATTAATAGCCGTTTCAAATGTCACTGAAACAAATGATTTGTGTAAGCATGATAATATTCTTTCATAAGTGAGCACCTCATTAAGACCAGCACGGCACCTCCTTAGCTGTGCTAAAAACCATTTTACCACCTATTTTATAGGTTCATTCAAATGATTTTCAACCTTTCAGGGAAATTGTTTTGCATCAGAAAAAGAAAAAGCCTGAAACATTTCAATGAATCATTAGCAATAGCATTCTCTATTCAAAGTATCAGACAAATTCCATATATATAAAATGTAATCACAACCAATTTATATGTATTATATAAACACACATATAAAATATATATAATTTTAATTAGCTTTAAAGTAAAATGAAGCAGTTGTACTTATGAATTTTGCTTCATGTAAAGGTGTCCTTGAATCCATGTTTGAGTTAGATTCAAATACATCATGCCATACACATGGGGTGATCCTTTTTCCTTCACCTAAACAGACTGTATGGTAGAAATTTCATTCCTATTCAGCCCTTTTGAGTCTTCTTTTCTTGAGTGGGATAGGCCATCCAAAAATCCACAGAAAACTTGATGGATTTTCATGTGGGGGAAGAAGTACAGTCATTGCATCCAGCCTCTTCCAAGGGCTAGGTGTTCTACTGGTACATAGCTGTGGTTAAAAGGCCTGAAGAGGGAGCATCACAAAATGAAGCAGGCCAGGATGGGGAAGAAGCTGCTCTGAAGAATCTTCCTCTTTTATGAGTATTTTGCTTCTTAGGAGCTTAGTAAATTCAGAGCCAAGACATTTTCCTTCACTGGGAAGATACTCAAAGGTCAGAAAAAGAATTGACCATTAAGTTTGGACTTGATGTTTGGATCTCAGCACACAGATCCCCATTCATCATCAGTGTTGGATATTAGGATATCTAATGGTTCATTTCTTTTATTTAAAAGGTATCTGGATTTCCCTTTGTTAGAAAAAGATATCAAGTCTCAAATTAATTGAAAGTAAAATTCCGTTTTGTTTTCTTTAATAAGATCTAGAAGCTTATAAAGGAAGGAATGCCAGATTCCCATATTGCATATTTTGATCCCCCTTTGAATATTCTATGGGTTTGTCCAGGGCACATTTCCACGGATGTCCTGCCTGCATCCCACAGCTCAGTTATGTCATGCCCCAGCATAAGAATTCACTTCTCTAAGCTACAGTTTTCTCCTCTGTAACATGAAGAGAGTGTTGGTAACTATGTGAGAACTGAGGCAGACATTAAAGGAGATGATGTAGGTTAAACACTAAACTGTTCTTGGTACATATTGACCATTTATACAAATAGTTCTTATGAACATTATTACTTTACATAGACTCCTCTAGTACACACATTGCTATCCATTCCCAGTAAGTTATCTACATCCATGCTTGTCCAGCTCAAAGTCTAAGACTGGCAATCCATTCAACATTTGTGAGAACGACTAAAAGTCAGCTGGCTTTAGAGACAGTATTAAAATAGCTGAAAACTAGTGATGGTTAGTCTACTAATAAGGAATTCTAGAACCTGCCCCACTTTTCCCCAGAATATTCTGTTAACTATAAAAATCGATATGTATGATTTAGTGAGGATTCCTGTGTTGATTTACCCTGCTGCTCAGATAATCTGTTTTTTTATTTTACCTCTGCATCTTAACCCTTCTGAGCCTCAACATCCTCATTATGAAATGAAGATAAAAATGTCTGCATTGATTATTTGCCAAAGTTGTTTTAAGGTTCACATGAGGCAATGTATATACTTGCAAACTGGAAGAAGACTGTGCAATGCAGCATAATATTTAGGACTTACTGAAGTTAGACAGAATTGGATCAATATCTAAGGGACACTGAAACCTTAGGGAGAACAGCGTAAGGTGTTAGTGACTTAATGCTGTGACTGGCAGGTGGTCAGGGCTCAGGTGGTTGGTAGCTACCGTAACTGTATTTTGTAAAGGTAGGGTATCAGCACCAGTTACTGATTCAGATTATAGACAGTGGTCTCAATAGACATTCAACAAGAGGAATCTTAACCATGGAACACTGCAGAACAGAGCTGAGGGCAAAGACCTACAGAACTGAAAAATTCTCTTGTGAAATAGAGACCTAAAATGACAGAAATAGGCCTAATTTACTTCTAAAATTAATAATAAAAAAGTGTCATTGTGAGAATAGGGGGTTTGTTCCTGAATTTATACAAGCACTGTTAACCATGAATCTTGATTTTCCTTTATTTCACTTTCTGAAAACTAGTAAAGGGATATATAATTCAGTTGTATATAAACTAGAGAAAATCACATTGCAAGTATAAATTATCTAATTAATTTGATCATTTCAAACCACCAGAAGAATATTTTTTGGTCTAGAAACATTTATTGATAGAAAATGTGAATACATTCCTTGCACATAGTGCAAACTTACTGATTAACTCTTTTGGGTCACTTTGTCTTCAGTGAGCAAACTGTAAGTATTACTTACTCTTTTATTTTTAAAAAAATCAAGGAAAATTTGGGAAGAAAATCTGCAAAGATAATAGTAGAAGAAAATGTAGGAGGCACAAATCAATGGCTCTCACAGTGTTGTCCCCGACTAGTAGCATGAGCATCACTGAGGAATTTAATGGAAATGCACATTTTAAACTTCTCCCAAGACCTACCGAATCAGATATGCTATGGTTGAGTCTCAGGGATATGTGTTCAACCAGCTTTTCAGGTGATTCTGATGCAAAGTTTCAGAACTGCAGGAATATGAAAAAATATGAAAATAGTTTCTGAAGAGAAGCTGGGGAAAGATGGTGCAGGAGGACACTGAACGTATAGGTAAAAACTTGGTGAATGTATGACTTGAAATTACTGAAAGGTAAATTATTATACTAAGCAATGAGAAAACAACCTTTTAAGCATGGCAGAAATTGAGTGAGACAGGATGCAATATGCATTTTGTACAAATTCTGGTTAAAAAGGAAGAAGGTTTTTAAGAGGACAAGATGATTATAATATTATTAATTTATACTGCAGCTTAGAAATGCAAGAAATCATAGTTCCTTTATTTAATTTAAAACTGATATGCATTCTTTGTGAAAACTATCCTCTTTGTAACAGGAAAGTCTGAACCAATGAAGTTGGTCAGTGATCATTTAGCTAGATTCTAACAATCTGAGTTCCACAATTTATATTCTAACTTTTGCCAGTCATTAAACCTTGCAGAATTCACATCTTTAAAATGGAGAAAAATAGCCATTTTCTTTCCTAACCAAAGTATTTTTAAAAACTTATTAGAAAATAGATATAAGCATGTTTTAGACATTAAAATTCTATATTATGATTTTGCAAAAACAAAAATTTATTATTCTCATAATTAGAATGATTAAACAACAAATACACTTCATTATGTCCATGTTAATGCTATTCTTTATTTTAGGGTAAAAGTATGAATTTTGATCAAGCTTTCACTGAATCTATAATCAAAGTCTCTTTTATATTTCCAAAGAGTATGAATATGACATTGTGGGTGTAGAATAAAAATATCTTTTTAAAAGCCTTGAAATTTTTAAAAATACATGCCTGACTATACTTTGAATGGAAAGTAAAATATCCATATGGCAATGTTATCAAACATTCCTACTTGTAGCAATGGACGGTAGTATAATTTGCTAGACATAGTCAAATTGTTCTTTTTAAAAATAGCTTTATTTAAAATTCTAAAACCACCTTTCAGTGAACCGCCTCACATAATCAGATGAATAATGTTGGAATATAGAGTGGTGCAATGTTTATATCATCCTGCATGTTATCAGCAAGCCCAAAACAGCTGGAAGGCAAAAATTCAAAGAAATCCTGATATGGCTGAATTGCTCTCTGGAGCGGGACTAATTTTCTATAAAATTGTAAAGAGGGAAAAGTTTATATCTGATTTCTCCCTTCAAATTTCTGCTTTACTACTACCTTCCTATGACTATCCTCGGAACTGCGTCTTGAAAATACGGGGACTCATGCAAATGTCTTCTTCTAAATCCCTATTGATATAAATAATTTGATCTAAAAATGTAATATATATTCAAGACTAACTTAAAGCATCTTACAGTTCCAGCAAGTAAGAAAATGCTCAGAAAAGATAAATAATGTGATAGGAGTATATTGAAGAGACATATGTACCAACTGAAAGTGTTCCCAATGGTCAAAACTGGAACAATTTGAGAAACAAAATAAATATTGTGTTTTAACTCAAAGTATAAAATATATATCCATCAATCCATGCTGATATAAATAAATGGTTGAACAAATGAATGACTGAATAAATAAATAAATAAATAAATAAATGCAGAAGAGAGAAGAGACCAATGCAGAAGAGTTTCAGGTAATTTATACAGATAGTTCACCTCATGGAGGTGGAATATGACTCCTCCCTCCTTAAGTGTGGGCTGGGCATAGTGACCTTTTTCTAAGACTATGGGGAAAACAGAGTTCTTTATAATGGAGAAACCAGATAGATATTATCATAACCAGGTGACCAAAGTCAACATCAGCAGTGCTAAATCAAATTGATAGTATACATCCTTGATATAATATGATACCAAGATGGCAAATTACATCTGCAGTCTCCCTCCCCCAAAGTCACAGCCCTGGTCTTATCAGGAGGAAAATGTCATCAAAATACCAACTGAGGGACTTTATTCAGAATACCTGGCTAGTACTCCTCAAAACTGTTAAAGATCATCAAAAACAAGGGAAGACTGGAGAAACTGTCATAGTCAGGTGGATTCTAAGGAAATATGATGACTAAATATTATCTGGTATCTTGGATGGATCCAGTCCTAGAACAGAAATTGGCTTTAGGTGAAAGCTTATGAAATCTGAATATATGGCTTTAGTTAACAATTATATTGGTTCATTTATTATAACAAATGTGCCAAAAATGTTAAGATATCAATAATAGGGAAACTGGATATGGGGATATGGGAAATCTCAATTTTCCCAAAAACCTAAAACTACTGTAAATGTAAAAGTATGTTTAGAAATACTATTACAATATTCAAGAGCCTTCTAAGGTAAAGTGATACCTTGATCATGAATTAAAACTGATATTTACAAACATTGTCTATAATATTCAGATAGTAAATAATTAAGGTTTTGTGAGCCACATAAAGCCCTGTCTCTGTCACATATTGTTCTTTCTCTCTTTGCAACCCTTTAGAAATGGAAAAATCATTCCTGGATGAAGGACCATACAGAAATAAGCAGAGGCAGGAATAGGCAAAGGCCCCCAATTCAAATAAGGTCAGAGGTACTGACACATTTGTTCATTGTCTCGTTAGTGTACATGCAGGTTTTTATTAGTGTCCATCCTCCATTTCTTCTCATTCAGGCACAAGAATCATCCCTTCTTAATCATTTTGTTTCTCTTGTTCCCTTAGATTGTGTTAATTTGCAATGAAGTTTTGCTTATTTTGTTTTATTCATTGACATTCAACTAAATGATTTTATTTGTTTAAATGCAACCACTGCAGTACAGCCTCTATTTACCCCACATTTAATGCTCTTACTCTTTCCTTACTAGAATGACCCCCTTGTTTATCTTTACCCACACATCCTTCAAGGCCAAACACTTCCCAGAATTCTATTTTATTCTGCTTTCCAGCTTCACTGATTTATGATCGACAAGTAAAAATTGTGTATTCAGTGCAGAATATGATGTTTCAGTACACCTACATATTGTGAAATATGCCATTTAGCCACATCATATCCAATTAATTAATCAATTAGCCATTTCAAATATTTGCCTTTTGTGTGAGTGATGATAATGTTTGTGATTTTTCATTATTAGCTATATTCATACTGCTATACATCAGGTCTCCGAAACAGATTCATCTTTTAATAGAAAATTTGTACTTTTTAACCAATATCTACCCATTTTCCCTACCCTCAACCTCTGCCTCAGGTAACTGCTATTTTACTGTTTCTATTAATATGATTTTTTTATATTCTTTTAAAATTGCATGTATAAGTGAGACCATGTGACATATGTCTTTCTGTGTCAGTCTTATTTTTCACTTAGCGTAATATTCTCTAGGTTTATCTATGTTGCAAATGGCAGCTTTCCTTCCTTTTTAAGGCTGGTCTAACCATGAGAAAAAATGTCACTACTATTTCAGTATGTCATATATTTCACACATGTATGTGTGGGGGGGGGAGAGAAAACATATACTCTTTATCTATTTTTGTTAGTTTTTATCACTGTGATCATAACACCTGGCATGAACAGCTTAGATGAGAAAATGTTTATTTGGGGCTTACAGTTTCAGAGGTCATGGGCCATGGTCAGCCAGCTCCATTGCTCTGGGCCTGAGGTTAGACAGAACATCATGGTGTAAGGCATGGTTGAAGAAATCTGCTTGGCTCATGACAACTGAGAAGCAGAGAGAGAGACAGAGGGTGGGGGGAGCCAAAGACAAAATAGAGTACCTAGGGGCACAACCCCAGCGACCTCCCTCCTCCAGCCATGCTCAGTGCCTACAGTTAACAAACTAATAGTCCATTTAAAATATTAATGCATACATGGATGAAACTGCTGATGAGGAGTCATCTCTCATAATACAGTCTTTTCACCTCTGGACACTGTAACACCACCCAACACATGAGCTTTTGGTGAACATTGCTAGATTCAAACCATAACACCATTCACCTATCAACTCTCACTTAGGCTGGTTTCTATATTGACTGGCTGCTATGGATAATTCTGCAATGAACAGCTGTTATTACTGTATAGAAATGCAGCTGGTCTTTGTTGATTTTATATCTACAACTTTACTGAATCTATTAGTTCTAGTAATTGCAGGGACATTCTAAAACTTATAATATCATGGCTTTCCTGGTTATTCAGATTGAAGATGGCATTTCAAGGCCCTATTGTCACATGAGCAAGTTTTCATAATAAATTTCCTCATACAAAAATAATGATATTTCTCTGGAGAATCTTGACTAATTCGAGTTTGCTCTTTTATTAACTTTTTGATTTACATATTCTAATTAGGTATACATGACAGCAGAATGCATTTTGATTTATTGTACACAAATGGAGCACAATTTTTCATTTCTCTGGTTGTACACAATATAGAGTCACCCCATATGTGCAGTCATACATGTACCTAGGGCAATGATTCCACCATCTTTCCTGCCCCCATGCCCCTTCCCCTACCACCTACACTTTGACTAATCAGAGTTCCTCCATTCTTTCCATGCTCCCTCCCAATTATGGATCAGCATCCACTAATTAGAGCGAAATTTTGGCCTTTGTTTTTTGAGGATTGGCTTACTTTGCTTAGCATGACATTCTCCAACTCCATCCATTTACCTGAAAATGCCACAATTTTATTCTTTTTTAATGCTGAGTAATATTCCATTGTGTATATATACCACAGTTTCTTTATGCCTTCATCTATTGAAGGGCCTCTAGGTCGGTTCCACAGTTTACCTATTTTGAATCGTGCTGCCATAAACATTGAAGTTGCTGCATCACTGTAATATGTTTTTTTAAAGTCCTTTGTGTATAGACAGAAGAGTGGGATAGCTGGGTCAAATGGTGGTTCCATTCCAAGTTTTAAGGAATCTCCATACTGCTTTCCAGATTGGTTGTACTAATTTGCAGTCCCACCAGCAATGAAAGAGTATGCCTTTTCTCCCACATCCTTGCCAACATTTATTGTTTGTATTCTTGACAACTGCCATTTTGACTGGAGGCTGATGGAATCTTAGAGTAGTTTTGATTTGCATTTCTCTAGTTACTAGACAGGTTTTTTTTTTTTTTTTTTTGGTGTTAAGTTTTTTGAGTTCTTTATGTATCCTGGAGATTAGTGCTCTATCTGATGTGTGTATGGAAAAAAATTTGCTCCCAAATGTAGGCTCTCTCTTTGCCTCATTGATTGTTTCTTTTGCTGAGAAGGAGCTTTTTATTTTTTTATTTTTTATTTATTTTTTGGTACCAGGGATTGAACTCAGGTGTACTCGACCACTGAGCCACATCCTCAGCCCTATTTTGTGTTTTATGTAAGACAGGGTCTCACTGAGTTGCTTAGCGCCTCACTGTTGCTGAGGCTAGCTTTGAACTCACTATTCTCCTGTCTCAGCCTCCCAAAGTGCCAGGATTACAGGCGTGTGCCACCACGCCCGGCTGAAGAAGGTTTTTAGTTTAAATCCATCCCATTTATTGATTATTGATCAAATTTCTTGTACTTTAGGAGTTTTGTTAAGGAACTCGGAGCCTAATCTAACGTGATGAAGATTTGGGCCTACTTTTCTTCTATTAGGCACAGGATCTCTAACTCCTAAATCCTTAATCCACTTTGAGTTGAGTTTTGTGCATGGTGAGAGATAGGAATTTGGTTTCATTTTGTTCCATATGGATTTCCAGTTTTCCCAGCACCATTTGTTTGAAGAGGCTCTTTTTTTCCAATGTATGTTATTGGCATCTTTGTCTAATATGAAATAACTGTATTTATGTAAGTTTGTCTCTTTGTCTTCTAATCTGTACTGTTGGTCTACATGTATATTTCAGTGACAGTACAATGTTGTTTTTATTACTATAACTTTGTAGTGTCGTTTAAGGTCTGGTATTATGATGCCTCCTACTTCACTTTTCTTGCTAAGGATTGTTTTGGCTATTCTGGGTCTTTTATTTTCCAAATGAATTTCATGATTGCCTTATCTATTTCTATAAGGAATGACATTGGGGATTTTAATTGGAATCACATTGAATCCATATAGCACCTTGGGTAGTATGGCCATTTTGACAATATTGATTCTGCCTGTCTGATAGCATGGGAGATCTTTCCATCCTCTAAGGTCTTCCTCAATTTCTCTCTGTAGTGTTCTGTAGTTTTCATTATAGAAATCTTTCACCTCTTGTTAAATTGATTCTCAAGTATTTTATTTTTGGGGGGTGCTATTGTGAAGGGAGTAGTTTTCCTAATTTCTCTTTCTGAGGGTTCATCACTGATATATAAAAATGCATTTGATTTATGGGTGTTGATTTTATATTCTGCTACTTTGCTGAATTCATTTATTAATTCTAGAAGTTTTCTGATGGAATCATGTCATCAGCAAATAGTGACAGTTTGAGTTCTTCTTTTCCTATTCATATCCATTTAATTTCTTTAATCTGTCTGATTGTTCTGGCTAGAGTTTCAAGGACTATGTTGAATAGGAGTGGTGAGAGAGCACGTCCCTGTCTTTTTCCAGTTCTTAGAGGGAATGCTCTCAATTTTCCTCCATTTAGAGTAATGTTGGCTTTGAGTTTAGCATAGATAGCTTTTACAATGTTGAGGTATGTTCCTACTATCCCTAATTTTTCTAGTGTTTTGAACATGATGCAGTGCTGTAATTTGTCAAATGCTTTCTCTTAATCAATTGATATAATCATATGATTCTTATCTTTAAGTCTATTGACGTGATGAATTACATTTATTGATTTCTGTATGTTGAACCAACCTTGCATCACTAGAATGAACCCCACTTGATCATAGTAGCCTGTTTTTTAAATATGTTTTTATATGTGATTTGCCAGAACTTTTTTGAGAATTTTTGCATTTATGTTTATTAGAGATATTGGTCTGAAATTTCTTTTTGATGTGTCTTTGTCTGGTTTTGGAATCAGGGTGATACTAGCCTCATAGAATGAGTTTGGAAGTGTTCCCTCTTTTTTTAGTTCATGGAATAATTTGGAGACTATTGGTGTTAGTTCTTCCTTGAAGGTCTTGTAGAACTCAGCTGTGAATCCATCTAGTCCTGGGCTTTTCTTGGTTGGTAGGGTTTTGATGGCATCTTCTATTTCACTGCTTGAAATTGATCTGCAAATTGATCTGCTTAAATTGTGTATGTATTTCTGACCCAGTTTGGGTTGATGAAATGCCTCTAGAAAGTTGTCAGTGTCTTCAGGGATTTCTATTTTATTGGAGTATACATTTTCACAATAGTTTCTAATTGTCTTCTGTATTTCAATAATGTCTGTCATGATATTTCCTTTTTTTCTTCACGAATTTTAGTAATTTGAGTTTTCTCTCTGTCTTTTCATTAGGGTGGCTAAAGGCTTGCCAATTTTATTTATTTTTTCGTAGAACTAGCTTTTTGTTTTGTTAATATTTTGAATTATTTCTTTTGTTTCTTTGGACCATGCGAGGCAGGTGCTCTACCACTGAGCCACAATCTCAGCCCTCAACTATGTTTTTCATCAGACTTGTTGGCCATTTAATTTTCAAGAGTTCTGTTTGGATCTTTTTCATCTCTGTTTATTATGTTGATCATCCATACCCTCATTGTCCTCCTTAATTCATCCAGCTGTTTATTTTTAGTTTTTAGAATTTATTGAGCTTCTTTAAAATTTTTTTTGAATTCTTTGACATTTCATCAACTTCTATATCTTTGGAGTCAATTATTGGAATATTAGTGAACTTTAGAAAGTGTCATGTTACTTTTTCATGTTACTTGTGTTTCCATGTTGAGTTTTGTGCATCTGTTTGGATGGATACCTCTTGCACATTTATGGGAAAGCCTTGTTAGTAAGTTTCCTTCTCTTGTTGATAGCCCTGAAAACAGGTTGTCATGTAATTGAGTTTATTTCCAATGGAACTTCATAATGTGGTTTTCCTGTGACTTCTTCGGCTACCATTAGAGGGTTTTGACGCAATGCATACTGTGTCAGAGCCTAAGGGACCCGTTTTCTCTGTAGGTCTCTCAAGAGTGGAGTCCCTCTAGTAGTTCATGTAGGTGTGGCATAGAGAGAAGAACATATGGGGTATACCCTCTGTGATTACTCTTCCAATGTTGTTAGCAATGGATGGGTACAGGAGCAACCTATACGAAGGTCTCTCATAGATGTGCTGCCTGCAATGATTGTGGAAACCATTTCTCTCTGCTATTGCTCTGGGATAAATGTGCAGGAGTGGAACTTCTCACTCCCCACCCAGCTGTGCCTATTTGGGGCTACATCAATTGTTGGGAGCTTTTATTTCTCTTATTCTTTAAGTTATAGTATCTGCCAATGTTCAAGTGGCATGTGTAGGCATGGTTTCTCTGAGCTTGCTGAGAACATAGTTCAGTGGCAGAGCACCCACATAACATGCTTGAAGTGCCAGACTTGATCTTCAGCACTTCATAGAAAGAAAAATGTAGAGAAAAATAACAACAACAAAACAGATACAGAAGTAGAAACAACCACACAACAACTTCAGCACCAATCACAGAAAAGAAGGTAAAATAATATGGAATAAACTAAAAAGCTTAAAAATAATAAAATAAATGAAATAAAGTTAATAAGAAATAAAACATTAAGAAAAGAAGAAACAATGGAAATAGAAAGAAGAAGAAATATTTTAAGAATGGAGAATAGAAAAAAAAGATGGAAATCAGGAGAAAGCTAAAAAGGGGGAAAGAGAAGATAATGAAGACAATAGAAAGGAGGAAGCAGAGGAGAAAGAGGGATTAAAAGAAGAAGAAAAGAGAAAGATTTAAAAAAGAATACATACACACATATGCATACATATACACATACATGTGGACAGCTATAACAAAACTAAATATTAATTAAAAAATAAGAGTATCCATTCCCCAAGGTGGTCAGTTGTGCCAGAAAGAGGAACATGATAACCTATGTCAATCAGAGGTTCTTTCCATGGATTTTTAGGGTGTGTGCCTTTCAATAGGCAGCTGCTCTGAATTACTTCATTTCTGTCTAGAAGAAAAGTGGGCCAGTGTCAGATACCTCTAATAAACCATCATGAATACTCTTTTTTTTTTCATTTTTAAAATTTGTTCTACTTAGTTATAGATGACAGTAGAATGCATTTTGACAAATCATGCATAAATGGAGCATAACTTCTCATTCTTCTGGTTGTTCATGATGTAGAATCAAACTGGTCATGTAGTCATATATGTACATATGGTAATAATGTCATTTTCTATTTTTCTAGTCCCTATTTCATGTACTTCTGCTTTGATCTTTGTTAGTTCTTTCCTTATGCTGACTTTGGGTTTGTTTTTCTTTGTCTAGTTCTGTGAGGTATAAAGCTAGGTTGTTTATTTGAGATCATTCTTCTTAATGTAGGCATTTGTCATTATAAACTTCTCTTAGAATTGCTTTCACTGTATCTCATAAGTTTTGGTAAGTTGTATTTTTATTCCTCTTTGTATAGATAGTTTTTATTTCTTCTTTGAGTTATTGGTTATTCAGGAGTGTGTTGTTTATTTTTCACATATCTGTGAATATTTCAGGTTTCATCCTGTTATTGATTTCTTGTTTCATACCATTTTTGTCAAAAAGAATGCTTGATGTGATTTCAATTTTCTTAAATTTAAGATTTTTTTTTTGCCTAAAATATGATCTACCCTGGAAAATTTTCTGAGCTTCTTTTAGAAAATATGTGTTCTACAGTTGTTGGATGAAATGTCTTGAATATGTCTGTTATGTACATTTAGTTAAAAGTGTAGTTTAAGTCCAATACTTCCTTATTGTTTACTCTCTGGTCTATCTGTTGTCAAAAGGTGGGTATTGAGTATTATTGTATTGCTACCAATTTCTACCTTAAGATATATTTGTTTTACTCTGATATTGGGTATCTGTACATTTACAGTTATTTTATTCTTCCCTTGTCATTATGTAATTACCTTCTTTTATATATTATCTATTTTGTCTGATATAAGTATGGTTACCCCTGTTCTCTTTTGATTTTCATTTGCATGGAATACCTTTTTCCATCTCTTCACTTTCTACCTGTGAGTGTCCTTAAAGTGAGTCTCTTGAAGACAGTGTAGAGTTGGATCTCATTTTTCTAATGCATCTAGCCACTCTATGCATTTTCTTGGAGAATTTAATCTATTTGTATTTAAAGAAATTATTGATGGATATGTATTTACTATTGGCATTCACATTGTTCTCTGGCTATTTTGTGATTGCTTTGTTCCTTTATTTCTCTATGGATCTCTTCCCTTGTGATTTGGTGATTATCTGTACTGGTATGTTTTGATTTCTTTATCTTTATCTTTTGTATAAAAACTATATGTTTTAAGCTACCATGAAGCTTACACAAAATATAACAGTCTAAGTGGACAGTAACTTATCTTTGACTACATAGAAAAGTGCTGCAAATTTACTCTAAATCTGAGCATTTTGTATTACGATTATCACAATTACCATGCTTTGTATTGTGTATTCATTAACAAATTATTGTAGCTATAGTTATTTTAGTGTTATCGCCTTTCAACCTAGAGTTAAGTGACGTACATGCTATCAGTACTATTACAGTACTCTGAATTTGACTGCTTACTGTTACCAGTGACCTTTATACATACATGTGTTTCATGTTGCCAGTTAGTGTTCCTCTGTTTCAGCTTGAAAATCTCCCTTTTGCTTTTCTCATAAGGCAGGTCTAGTCCCTCAGCTTTTGTTTGTCCAGAAAAGTCTGTTTCATATTCATTTCTGAAAGGCAATTTTTGGTTAAATTATTCTTGGTAGGCAAGTTTTTCTTTCAACACCCCTCAGCCCCCCTGATCACTTCAGTATGCTGAGTTGGGTGGGTGAGAAAGAAGTGGGTATATTGAGCAATGTCCATTGTGACTGGTAAAGCTGGGGGACTCAGTATGTTCTCACATTCCCCCATGGAAGAAATCTTGGATTCAGGGGGTCTCTCTTGGCATGAGGCATGCCACTTTGAAGGAGGGGTAATGTAGGTACAGTGAAACTGTTCTTCACATAATATTCGCTGTGCCTGTTCTCAGACTTTTTCCTCTAGTGATGTGATGAAACTTCTCCACTAGATTACAGGACTCCCACATCCATGGTGACGGTCAAAAGCAGTGGTCCACAGAGTGCTCCTGTTCCATCATCTAGCCCCCTTTTGCTCATCATATCAAATGCACCATCCCTGGTTAATTTCAAATCTTTTATCATGATATTAAGCTAGCAATGCTGTTTTTACTCACTGTGCCCTAGCCCTTTGAAACCTGTTTATTGAAAAAAATATAGACCTTATTTCTTTGCAGTTCTCTGCTATTTTCTCATCATAATGCACTGGCTTCCAATGACTCTTAACAATTGTGTTATTACACTTTGTTGATAGTGATCTCTAATGACAGTCTTGTGCATAGTATGTAGGCAAATGTGAACAATAAATAATTTTCTGGATATGCTACTTTTACTTTTTTGGCTTTTCTAGTGTAAAGGTTAAAAAACATCCCTTCAATTCATGTCTACCCTTAGACTATTTAGGCTGCTGTCACTGCATCACAGGAGTGTCATATGTCAATGTTGACTGTACCGCTGCCTTTTGCACATTTCCACCAGTGGAGGGGACTGACTAGGGCTCTTTGTGCAGACTGATAAGGGCATTCCCTTTGGCACAAATTGTGCATCCTACATCCAACAAGTCATAAGCCAACTCAGGAAAGCACAATGTCACTACATTGAAAAATGACATATTAAAAGATCATTTGGTGATGAGATCCCATAGTCTCAGAAGCCCTCAGAAGAGATAAGTGTGATCATTTCAAGAAGTTATTCCCGGGGCCTGTGGAAGAAGTAGGACACCTTCCCTAGTGATTGGCAACTGCCATTATTCAGGGTGGCAGTGCCCCAAGAAGGAACGCCTGCCTCTATTCTCATCAGCTGTCACCTTCACTGTCTTCTAGTGCTGAGGGCAGAGACAGCCCCGTTGGAATACACAGATTGTCATATGCAGTGCAAGTACCAGTATCTGTGGTAGATGATAGCCCAGAATTTCACACTTGTCTAGGATAAAGTGAGTGAGAATCACTCCAAGTCAGTGTGTTAGCACCATTCTGATGCCTCAGTCTCACACAATCACCCAGAAGAAATATGATATCTAGCCACTGTATCAATCTGCTCACTCTCCTAGTACTAGAGCTCAAACACTGGGCCCTGAAGATCACATAGTTGGGGCACCTGGTTGACCCAATGCACAGCAGGTTTGGAGATCCAGGGACTATCTGAAGGAGAAAATTGGACTGGGGCACTTAGCTCTGTTGGCACTGTAGCTCCAGCATGTCCCAGGTCACTAAAGTGATGGAGTTAGATAATTTTGACAAAACTGTCCAAAATACAGGGGCCCCTGAAGTGGAGGACCTAAGATGGAGACCTCTTCTTTGTTGTAGGAATGATACGGTATTTCTTCAACCACTTTCCTCAGTTCAAGGGAAAAGCCACACCCCTAGGCTAACTCCAAACTTCCTCTAAAACTACCTTCAGAATCATACAAAAGCATATGCAAACTTTCATTAAAACTTTCCTCTCCCACTCTTATATCCCACTGGACACCTACTCTGTGTCCCACTTGAGGAATATGGATATAAAAACATTTCTGGACCTTTTAGAGAAAGTATGTGTGATCAGCATCTTATTCCTTCAGGCCCCTGCTGTCTAATAACTAATTGGCAGAACTAACTCAGACTAGGATGTTAATCCTGATAATATCTTAATTCCAGATAATGCACTTTTATTTAACAAGATCTCTTTTAATGCCTTAACACAAAATTTTAATCTTCTCTGACAAAGCTCCTAGAAACATGGAGATTCACAATTAAGTGGCTATTGATCACTGCTGATCTCAAGCTACTTATTAGAAATCATCATTTTAAGATTACCCCAATGAATACATTTGAAAAACTCAACTAAGACAAGCAATATTCACTTAGGATATTTTGGGAAATCATATAAAGTTCATCTAGTCACCTCAATACTTCAACCTCTAACCTTGAGTTATACCAGACCATTATGCCTGAAAATATTTAAAATATATCATGTTTCTTTGCCTTTCCTTTCTCAATCTCCAAAATCATCTGCCTAGGGTTGCTTTTATTGACTTATGTTTTGATGTCACACCATAAATCTAACTTTAGGGAAAAGGAGCCTAATTAAACTTGATACTATGTCTTTTCAAAGAATGTCATTCATCAAAATTCACATGTGTTTAAGAACTTAGAGTAGGAAAAAAATCAGTGTAGGTAAGAGCTCTAATTTTCCTAAATAACTGGTTCACATGTATAAACAGGTATGGAGAGCAATATGCACGTCTTCTTGCTTGTTATTAGAAAACTCCTTGTTAAGTTTGCAGCTTATATCCAGAGTCCTACATGCACCATGGTGTGCCCTAAGATGATTTCAGAGTCTATTTTGATTTTGTACCCTTACTTTCCTACCTCATGTTTCCTTTAATTAAATTTGATTTTATCACCCTATAATGTTTACATGTTTGTAAACCACTTTATATCCGTTTTGGAACAAGGATGATTACAAATAATTAAGATGTGGCAAACAAAGTGCTTTCAAGAGACTATGTTGCTGTGGAAAGTGTGGGATTTGGAACTACCCACTTGTGGATCGACTGTTAGATCTGCTTCTTAGGAGTTCTGCGAACTTCAGTGAGTTCCTTCACTTGATGTGGTATTTTCCAGCAGTGACATAACTGCTGACTAATCCCATCGTCTTTGTTCCTAATGCCATCTTCACTTTAGCTTTGCTTTGCATGTAGTGCTTTCCAGCATCTGTCTCTCTATTCTAGCACAGTGCAGTAAGACATTCTCTGATAATTTTCATTGAAAGATAAATATCAGCATGAGGGAAGACCAGCTGATCCAGATAAGAGATATAGTCTCTAAAAAAATTAAGATTTAATTTCAAAATCCCTCACTTATATCATGGCAAAGTATAAATCTTGAAACCTTTAATTCCCTATTCATAACCTATTGCTTAATTCATACTACTGATTTCATGGATTTTAATCAGAAACATAAGACAAAGTGCTTCATTTTTTGGCTGTCATCAATATTTTCCCCATTAATACAAACAGGAGCATTCCTTAGCAATATTCTATGCATCAAAGAGATAGTGTCTATCCTTGCAAACAAACGAGATATAATATATCAGAGCTTAACAAGTCTCTTCTATCTAATGAATGAATTTACAGTTTCAAAGAGTAGTAAACTTGTCAGAGGAAATTAAATGATATGTTGCACCCGGAATAACTTTTGTGTCTGGCATTTGTGTTAGGTTGTTACGGAGGGTTTTGATAATTGAACATGTAGACCTTGACAATGAATCTTTCTTTGAAATTATTGTTAAGGTTGACTCTTCTGGAGACTAAAGTGGCAGGTAGTAGAAGATATCACGCAAACATAAATGTGATATTTTTGTTCTATTTTAAGTTACTCATGGAAAATGGTTTTGTGATTGGTCTTTTAACAGTGCTTTATTTATAATCCTATTTGCAACTTAGATTTCACCTCAGAAGCCAAGTGAGCACACTGCTCTGGCTTTTCTGATTCCTGAAAATGTCACTGCTGTCATTTGTCAAATATGCCTGAAATCTGTCTTCTCAATAAGTGACATCTCCCACTCATTTTGGGTAAAACTTCTCATTCCATTTTTATTTGCAAAGGAGAATTCTAAATTAAAAAAACAGATCTTTTAGATTCTAATTTTTATAACAGGAATAAGAAATTAATTTCTTACACATTAGAATTACGAAGTGGTGCTTATGTCAATGTAACACAATTAGACAACATTGGGCTTCATTCAATTTCACTTTGTATGGAATGTCATTTTATTGCATTTATAAAATGGATTATGTTTCTTAATACTTGAAATAATCTCATGGAGCATGAATTACCTTCCCAGAGCACAAAGATTTCTACTGTGGATGATTCCCTTCTTTTCTTTTTATTTGTCTGTGGGAAGGTTTTCCTTTTCTTCCTGCTCACTTGCTAAAATCCACATCATTGCACTTCTTCCCTGGGACTGGAGATTTGCAATCCCTGCGGTCATGTCTTAGGGTTTGCAACTGACTGATCTGTCTGTCCTTTTGTCCCTGGCTTAACTTCTACAGTTCCAGGTTACATCATCTGTGAGACGTGGACAGCATCTCCTCACATCATGAAGGATGTTGTGCAGATTAATTAATGTTTGCAGTACACAGTGAAGGCAAGGGCTGAAAGCCACTTTATAAATTTAAAATACCACTATGTTAATAATAGCAGGTTCAGTTATGAGAAAGCTGCTAAACACAACCTTCCCCTCTCCAGAGCTCAATGACCTTTCTATCTATCCTTCTAATTCCATGGCATATCCCAGAGGGGTATTCTGTGCCTCTCCAGCCTGGATTCGCTTCTAACTTAATAAATGTGGCAAACCTGGAAAGCATGTACAGGAAAAAAGAAGGGATTTATTTATTTAAGTAATGCTTGTTCACCTGGAACATAATAGCAGCTGGGTTCCTCCTGAATCAAGAATCTATTTGTTCCAGCAGGTCACCCGATGTTGTTTATCAATTTTCATTCCCACTAACAGAATTAGGCTCCCAAACCATTTCAAATCCGTTTTCTCTCCTTCATTTTGAAGGCCTTCAATTGAAGGGACACATTTAGCATGGTTTTGGCCCATTACTTACCAGAAGAATGGTGGCCTCTCCTTTGTCTATGCAGAGCTGAGCTTTCTAGAGAGCATCCCTCCCCAGATATCAACTAATGTACAAATACTATCCATTCCATAGGGGTTTTGGAATTGGTAAGTTTTGAATCAGATGATTTGCAAGTTTCTGGATATTATAGGCATAAAAGGTTTTTTATTGCTTTT
Source organism: Geosciurus inauris (assembly GCA_004024805.1). NCBI lineage: Eukaryota > Metazoa > Chordata > Mammalia > Rodentia > Sciuridae > Geosciurus > Geosciurus inauris. Next base: position 120,095 of record PVHX01003151.1, read on the forward strand.
TTAATGACCTCGTTATAAATTATTTTAACCTGGTGATCAAACTCAGAGCTTAAATATAAAATCTTAATTATGGTAAAAAGCTGCCTATATTTCAAATGAAGCCATTTCTTTTTACATTATTTTTCTAATAATGAATTTAGGATCAACTAGACTCGAGCCATCTTTTTGCCTTATTCTCCTTAGGATCAGTGACTCAGATGACCTGATGCGTCATAGCTGGGCTTAGCAGTGGGACACTCTAAACCAGAGGTGGACAATGTGGTGATTTCAACAAGTTGTTTTGGTGATTTTCAGAGTTTACAACCATGTGCAGAATTTATGCATTTACTTATATTTTCTAGTGATCCATACTTAAATGAAGTGAAATTTTAAATACAAATGAAATTCACAACTGCAGTGAGAACAAAAGGGTGATATCTATAGGTTAGAAGTTTGATACGGTTCCTAAAATGTTAGAAGTAGATGATAGCCAGAAGCACTGGTTCACCCCTGTAATTTTAGGCTACTTGCTCTGGAGGCAGATCTAGGGAGATTGTAAGTTCAAGAGCAGCCTGCACAATTTAGCAAGACAAGATCCTGTCTCAAAATAAACACAGGTCTGAGATATAGTTCAGTACTTGCTTATTGTGCACTATCCCTGGGTTCAATCTCCACTACCATTGGAAAAAATAAATAAATATAGACATATATATATAAGCATATATATATAAATATAAACATATGTGCTTCATACATGTATTATTAAAATATACACATATTTATTCAAAATAAATATATTTATTCAAAATATAGACATATATATGTATGTGTACATACATATGTACATATACATGTACATATATGAAGCAGTAATGATGGAAGAAACAGAGTGGTTGGGGCCACAATAAGAGGTATACTGTTCAAAATGGATTTTGAAGATATAGAATGAAAAAAAAATGTAAAATACCATAATAATTTTTATACTGATTACATATTGAAATAATTTTTAAAATATTTTGGAGGAATAAAGTGTTATCAAAATTAATTTTACTTTTTAAAACTTTTAAAGTATAGGTTTTTAGAAAATAAAATATTACACAAAAGCCTCTCATTTATAACTTACATTGTACTGTTATTGGATAATCCTGCTCTTGTCTAGTTATACAAGGGGCTATTGAAGATCTCCAAGGAAATTCTTGTGTCTCAGATGCATGATGATATGAAGGGCAGCAGGGAAAAGGAGCTCCTCACTAGGGAAGTATTCGAGGTCTGCCTAAGGAAATACTGGCAATTTACCTCCACCCCCACCCTGCAAGGACATCAGCCAGAGCCAGGTATGGGTCCTGATGTATCTTGGAAGGCAGATAAATTCATTTCATTAAAAAAAAATGGTGTCAATGTGCAGAGAGGAACTCTGGGAAACTCTGTTTGGGAAATGGCTACAGAATAAAATTGCTCACAACCTGGCATTTAGAGTTTCCCAACATAACTGCTACTTGGCAATCATGCACCCCAAATCGATACACAGAGATCCCTGACAGTTTTCCTGATAAATCGTTTAGTATACAAATAAAAAATCAAAGATCACTAGATATTTGAAGAAATCTGCATAATGAAGAGAAAGATCAACAGAATAAAATAACACTAGAGGAAGCATTTAGAGATCAAAAGGAAGAGAGTAAAACAAATAAAGCAATCCTAATGAGTATCTTCAGAGAAATTTAACAAGATATGTCCAGGCGTGGTGGCACCCACCTGTAATCCCAGCACTTAGGGAGGCTGAGACAGGAGAATTGCAAGTTCAAAGCCAGCCTCAGCAACCGTGAGGCGCTAAACAACTCAGTGAGACCCTATCTCTACATAAAACACAAAATAGGGCTGGGGATGTGGCTCAGTGACCAAGTGCCCCCGAGTTCAATCCCTGGTACCAAAAAACAAAACCAAAAACAAAAAAAAAAAAAGAAGATATGACAGCATAAAGCAAGAGGATGGTTTATACAAAGGATAAATTTGATCTACTATAGTCAAATAAGATGTCACCATTGGGGGAAAATAGGTACAGGATGCACAGGCCCCACCCTGTCTTTGCCATTTCCTGTGAATCATTGATCTCAAAACAAACTATAAGGAAAAATTCAAGAATCAACATGAAATAAAGAACTCCCAGTATTACGAGTAAGTATAATTCAACATAAATAATAATCATAGAGAAAGTTTGTAAGATAAGAGTTGAAGAAATCTTCCAGATCATAAAATTGAAAGAGGAAAACTAAAGTGTGTCCCTGGAGGAGGAGAGAGAATAATATGAGAATAATATTTTGTATGATATTAAAATTATTTAATCTTATTAATGTTAAAATTATATATTGGTTTTCAAATTTTGGACTAAATCTACAAGGAAATTAGAATTTGGAAAGTAGAAATTTCAACCACAAGGAGGGCAAAGTCATAATGGCTGTAATTATAACTTTGACTTCTCTTTTCCTTCTACACAGCTACATAGTCTGGAGTTGTAGCAGAAGTCCCAGCTCTGGTGTGGTTCTTTCATATTGTCTGTCTTTCTCTCACCATCTCTCTGTCTCACCATCTCTCCTTTTCTTCCTCCTTCTTTCCTGAGATTCTTTTATTCAAGTGGCAGTGAGATACAAAGCTTTTGTCCCTTTTGAGAAAGACTGGAGTTGTTGGCCTTGACTAGCTATGTTCTGATGTCTGGGGAGATTATGAGTGGCAGTCCGGTAGAGGGCATGGAGGTTTTTATTCTGGCTGACTTTCTGGTTGAACTCTTTTCCTTTGACTGCATCATATGTATCCCCATCAAACCATGCAGGTCAGTCTTGGGTAAAGAAATTATCAAAGGATGCCAGACTGACTCAATAGTTCTGCACTAATATTAGGAATCCTAGTAAATAATCAAGAGTTGCTGAGCCTTCTTGGACCTTTGTATTTTAGATTTGATTTCCTTGTTCAAAGAAAGAATGACTGAGTCAGGGGTAGATGTGGATATGTCTTTGTCCCTGATGCAATATGATCATACAATTCCTCGATAATACTGCATATTTCCTCAGTGCCATCACCCTGTTCCCAGGGTATCCCATGTCTATAACTCAATCTAGTACTTATAGACCTAGTTATGGTCCTCTCAACCAGGAACTCTTTACCTACTCTATAAAACCCTACATGAATGAGAGAGATGTTTATGCCTCTGTACCCATTTTAAATCCATCGGGTAAGAGATGGAGATGACACAGAGGTTTAGAGCTGAGATGATCTAATGGATGTGAAGGTGATTTTGTAATAAATTCTTTCATGATATTATCAAAGAAATCCTTGTGTCTCCTCAAGTCAGCATTGTGACTTTCCTGGGAACCCTGATTGGCTGCTGAGTTCTGAATTCTAAACTGATGGCTTTTATAAAAGGCCAAGTTGAAGACCATTAGGTATAAAAGGGAAATTGATATATCCTGCTTTTCATGGCTTGTAGAAGATTGTGTGGTCTAATTGCTTCATTTTGCAAATGAGGAATCTGAGGCAGAAAGAAGGTATATGCTTGCATAGGCTTCTAAGTGCAGAATTGTAACTAGAATCCCAACGGGCTTTCCATACATTTGAAAACACAGGTACATTTTTTTTTTAAATGGCAATATTTATTTCAGGAAAAAAATAGTTGAAAAATTCAGCATTTCCTCAAAAATCAGAAAAGAGACTACTTGTAATTTCGAAACCTGAATAAGACAAATTCTGATCTTTTCCTTCTTGTATCGCCAGAATAATTCACCCAATTTTCTTCGCAAATGGATAGAGATCCATAATTGTCTTCTCTCTGTGGGATAGTCATTTTTCCAAAATTTCTTCTCTTTCTCAAGAAAGTTTCCAGTGAACACTATAACAAATTCTAATTCAAGAGGTTACCCAAAAGATGCTTTTAAATCATGTATCACCAAATGATTCTGATACAATGGTTTGTAGAGTGTACTTTGAGCAACTTTGCAGTAAACTTTGAGCTCTATCAAGTTTTAAATCTTATTCATACAGAATGATGTGGTCAGGTAGGTGATCTAACAATGGGACAGAACGTTTTCTCTGGAGTGCATATTGTCGCAAACACAATAGACCCTCAATCAAAATTTATAGATAAAAGATTAGGACTAGGCTTTACTAACCAAAGAGAGAGCAGTTTCTTTATGTATTGTCTTGGGTGTGTAAAGTCTCATTTATTCAGTCCTTTGAAATAGTGCCCCACACTGATTCTGGAATTGCTTTCATTGGTTGCTTTTCATCGATCAGGCAGGTAATCAGTTCTGAAGGTTTGAAGTTCTATATTGACAGGTTGATTTTTCTAATCTCTGGGAGATATTGAGTAGAAGATTGGATATTTTTCTGTTTTTCTCTTGATATCCTTAAGACAGAGGTATTGTTCAGAGCCCAATAGAGAATGGAAAGAGGAACGGCAGTGAAGCTAAAGAAGACTAGAATGTAAATTTCATGCCTTCCACTTAGGTAAACTCGAGAGTCTGTTTCCTCTGTTAAAGTATATTCTTTAAGATAGTTCAACTTTTAGTGTTTCAATTTTACTATACTACAAAAGTGATGCCGCTCAGAAGCATTACTTTAACTTTTGAATTTTCAACTTTTCCCAAGCAGCAATACGTGGTGCAATATTCTCTCATGATGCTGGGCAGCAGCAGTAATCCACAGTTCCCAATCACCACCTGATTCTGAAGATAAGCAACCAACACTTTACAGTACACTCTGTTGCTAACCTCAGGTGTTTGGTAGGTAAGGAGTATTAAATGCGTTTTTTACTTACAATATTTTCAATTTACATTAGGTTTATCAGTATATAAACCCATCATAAGCTGAGGAATATCTGTAATTCCTTTTATTTTTTTTGAGTTGGCCTAAGATATGAGGAGATAAAGTATTTTTTAGTGATGCTCAGAGTGGTACTTGCTCAACAAATAAGAGTTTTAGTTCTATTTTCTTACTCTTTTTTTTCTGCCATGTTGCTAATGCTCCACAAACTGAGTCATATACATATTTGACAGATTGGTTTTACCTAACAAGTCTGGAGTACTTTTTTCAATTATTCATTCATTGTTAATTTCTGTGGCATTTGGCCTCATGGCAAATGAGTACCAAGGTACAAAATTCTGGGGTAATAGTACTCTGAATATATTTTGGAAGCAGGGACACTAGAATAGATCTTAAAGAAAAGAACCAAGGAATACATCAAAAATTGGGGGCTCAACTATGAAGTATTGGAGTCACTTAGATGACAAAATAGAGGGAACTTGAGGATTGGGAGGGAACAAAGCAGAATCCAGGATGATGCCATAGGCGTATCAATGATCAGATGCCCACTGAACAACAAAGATGCATTTGGTGAAAGGATATATGTATCCTAAATATAAAGGGAAGGATCAGAGCTGGAGACAAATATTTGACAAATGTGGACATATAAACTATATGCCAAGTTATGAATAAGGTGTTATGGTTTAGATATGAGGTATGAGACAATGCAAAAATATTTACAGGTGAAATCATTGGATTATGAGAACCTTAACCTTACCAGTGCACTAATCCACTGATATGGATTAACTGGACACTAACTGTAGGTAAGTAGGGTGTGGCTGGAAGAAGTAGGTCACGGGGGATATGCCTTTGGGCTTTATAATTTGTCTATGGTGAGCAGAGCTCTCTCTGCTTCCTGGTGGCCATGTCCTGAGCTGCTTTCCTCCACTGGACTCTTCTGCCATGATGTCTGCCTCACCTTGGGCCCAGAGCTATGGAGTCAGCTATCTATGGACTGAGATGTCTGTGAGCCAAAATTCTTATCAGGTCTTTTGGTCACAGTGACAAAAAGTAGCTGACTAAAATATATGGTCACACTGGAGAGAGTGCAGCTATAGAAAAAGAAAGAGGCCTTGGGTCCAACTAGCAAACCCTGGTTATTCTAACAGTTGGCTGTGAAGTAAAGGAAGAAGAAACTACATCAAAGCTCTAAGGCAGGTCCAGAGAGGTAGAAGGATGACAAAGCATATCAGGATATCACAAGAATAAAGTGTTGCAAGGGAAGAATCCTCAAATGTGTGGAGAAGATATAGCACATAACAGCTTAGAGAACAAGGATGAGTGACAAAAGCAGTTTCAGTTAAATGGTGGAAACAAAGACCATTTGGGACCAGTTGAAGACAGAGTAAGAATGTCATTGGCTACATGATCTTTTGTGTACAGTAAGATATCACAACAGGAACAACAATCTGAGACAGAAGGATAGCTTTGTTGTAAGTTCACTGATCATTTGAAATTGTACTTCCTCTATAGGTTAAAAGGTTGAGCCACAGGTTACAAATGTTTGTGCTTTATATTTCCTTAAGATATGATAAACTAGTGTAAACAGTTGTTTTACCTTCTGCCTGATATCCAGGTACTGCCATTACAACTTGGTCTGCAGGTTACAAAGACTTTGGCTAGCATTTTCACATTATAGTCCAAAGCCTTGAATTATGATGGTCCCTCTCTGGCTGGGAAAAGTCTAACCTTGCTATTGTCCTTACAGAAAGGAGCTGAGAAAATGTGAAGGGAAAGTCAATAATGACTTCAAGTTAAGAAGAAGAGAGCCCAGTTACATTTGGGCTTTCAGACCAATCTTATTTACATTGAAAGAGAAAAGGAGATTGAATTTACACAAATCAAAAAACCTTGAATGATCGAGAAATTGTCTTCTAATCTAAGTAGTTATCATCTCTGTTTTTGCATGTCTATGAGTCTGATGAGTGATTGGATTTTATTACCGTGAACAAGGGACACAGAAAATATATATTCCCACTCAAGGTGGAGTGGCTATATATTTTGGTTTAAAGTTTTCTTCTGATAAAATTGAATAGCTTAATATTAAAACAGAATATAGAAATTCTTGCTTCAGATTCAAATGCTCAATCTATCTCAATATGTCTAGCATAGAAAAGAAATGTATGCCATGTGGGACTCCAACAAAAAGCTCAGGACTTTTGTGTATTCAGCTTTTTCTTATTTTTGATCAGCTTGGTGTTTAGGACATTCTCCTCCTAACTTTAGCATCAGTCACTTAGCAGTATCCTCATTGTTTCAAACATGTACTGCATTCTCTTTTCTCTGGACTTTGGTCATGTTGTTACCATGGTATGAACTGTCCTTGTCTCTCCTTCCTTTGAAATGTATTGACACTTCCCTTGTGATTTTGTACATGGTTTTTAAAAAATATTCCACATGTATATGAAAATAACATTTAATTCCCTATGTACAGTGTTCAAGATATATAGATACAGATAGATATAGATATATAACTGTGTTGTTCAATCTTCCGTCTCCTTACTGATTTTGTTTGTTTATTCTAGGGTTTCTTGAAGGAAGATTATTAAATCCCCTACTAAAATGTTAGCTTTGATAATTTTTTTCTCAGAGTTATATAAACATCTACTGTATGTATATATACATACACACATATGATGATATAATGATATAATGAAATTTTGTTAGATGCATGGAAAATTTTCATTTTATATCACCCTTACTAAATGGGACTTTGTATTAATATTGTTTAACCTTCTTTATTGTTAGTAAGTTTTTTGCCTTCAGAACAAATGTGATTGATGTTAGTATAGTTGTACTAGACTTTTTGGGTAGTGCTTGCTTGCTACACATCTTTTTTTATTCTTTTCAGATGTTTCCTGTCCTTGTGTTATAAATGTTTATGGTAATATAACCAAACTAGAGATATTCAACTTTTACATTGAGATTATTGATATATTTGGATTTATTTCTATAATCTAAAGTATAACAATCCCTTTCTATCTTTCTTGATTTTGAATGTATCATATTTTTTACTTTTCCCCTTTTCTTGTTGTATTAGGGTAAGAATCATTTATGCAATAGATAAATCTCAAAGTCTCAGTAGGTGAACACAATCGAATTTTTAAAAAAACCTGTTCGCAGAGTTCCAAAACAGGTGTTCCTGCTTGATGACTTTTCCAAGGGTGATGTGGGGATTTTACTTCCTTATGTCTTTGATTCAAGGTTATCAGAGCAGGGGAAAAGGGATGGGGAATTAGGCATGAAAGAACACCATGAATCTGGCTAGGAAGTGGTCTATCTCTTCTACACAGCACTGATGGCACTGACCCGAATTCAGTCTCTTGAACACACCTAAATGTGATGAGGGGTGAGGTTGCACTTACCTGACATGTATATCCAGAAGTACAGAATAGTAAATATACTGCCCAGTCCCCTGCCCCCCACCAACATGCCCTTTTCAGAAATCTCATCCCTTCCTTATTCTAACTCATCTTTTCTACTCATTTGGAAGTTATGTAGCCCATTTTACCTCCTGTTATCCTATTTTTTTTAGCATACATATGTAACTTCCCAACTCTTAAAGTCAATTAATATCTTCTCCCCAAATAATACCGTGACTTTAGAAGTCTTTTAACTTCAGTCTCATTCCATGCCAATAACTGTTCAATTAGGAAAAAGGAACCACCTGGTAATTTGAATAGGGAAGGTTTAATATAAAGAATTATTAACAGGAGACTGAAATAATAGGAATTAAATTGTAAATATCAAGGAGGACTATAAAGGATGCAGGAATTATAGATAGAGGGAACAGCCCCTATCCCCAAGACCACAATAAACCCCCAAAGCAAAAGCCTCCTCCCTTCTAGGCTAATATCTTATTGGAGAGTGTGGATGTAGAACTCACTGGTGGAGTTCACTGGGAATCTCCCTTCTGGGGTCCTATTCATGGGGAACTGCCATGTCTCAGAACTCACAGCAAGTCACCCAAAGGGCCACAAGCATGCACAGAGAGGTGCTATGCTTCAGAACTTACTGCAATAATTACCCAATGCAGTGATTTTGGAAGTGATTCATAGGTGCTTGGCTATAGGCATGCCACAGTGAAGTTATGAAGGTTCTGAGAAAGAGAGCTGTCTACTGACACTGCAAAACGCCTCCTGCTGCAGGAACCAGGGGCTAGAGCAGCCAACCTTTGAGGAGCTAAGTACTGAAGAAACTGTTCTGCTGGTTCTGTGTCCAGGAAGAAGCTAGAACCTACAGAAACATGACAAGTAAGATCTACAAGGACAAGCAGGGAAATGCCTTCTTTATTTGTTCTTCTTGTGAATCTTCTGTTGACAAGTCTTAACAGCATACCAACTGGTAAAGGGGAAGTAATTACAAAGTGCTTGTCCATTGCCACAGAACAGAGTGAGTTTGAATTAGAGAAGTAAAACTTGATGAGTGACACAAACCAATTCCAACTTATATGTTGTTTAATTCCATCCATGAGTTTAATTCCATCTTTCTAAATCCTCCAATTAGACAATTATTGCACAATAGACTTGTATTGGAAGTTTTCTTCTCATTTTGATATTTTCTTACCTGTATTTCTAACATTACAGACCCTCCTGTGATCATTGCTTTTTCTTCATGAAACATTTTTTAAAGTTTGTGAGGCTCTTTGAATAATTATTTTGTTCAAAAAACCTTTAGTTTACCTTCATTCTTCAAATATTTGTCTTCTGTTGTGTTTTCTTTTTTTCCTGGGATTCTAATTTCATGTGTATCGTCTCACAGCTCTTGTTTGTTCTTTGTGAATTTTTGTTTGTTTTATTCTTTTTTGTCAGTTTGATAATTTCTATTGACCTATGTTCAAGCTCACTGGCTCTTTTCTTAGTTATGATCAGGTCTGTTTTTGAGCATATCAAAACAATGCTTCTGCCAGGTGCGGTGGCGCACCCCTATAATCCCCCTGGCTCAGGAGGTTGAGGCAGGTGGATCATGAGTTCAAAGTCAGCCTCAGCAACTTAGCGAGAACTCAGTGTAGACCTTGTCTTTAAATAAAATACAAAAGAGGCCTGTAGATGTGGCTCAATGTTTAAGCAACCCCTAGATTCACTTCCCAATACCACCCCAAAAGATTTCTTCTAATAAATATTGTCATTTGAGTCTTTCTTAGTTTTCATTCTCCCTGAGGTTAATTATCAGATTATTCAAGTGGTCCACCTTTATTTTTTCTCTAGGATTCTTAATACCCTAGAGAAAACTTAAATGCTTCATCACAATTATCTTAAATTCACTGAGTTTTCAACACCTGCACCATTTCAGGGTCTGATTCTGTTGATTGCTCTATATCTTTACAGTGTGCTGTTTCTTCTGTAACCTTTGTATGCCTTATAATTCTCTGTTTAAGTTTCTATTTTGTAGGACAGTAAAGGAGGTGTAAATAGTGTGTCTTCCTGAAATAGGCATACCTTTTCTTTTGCCTGGTCTGTAGTATGGGAGCTAAATCAGAGCATGCAGGAATTTACCTGAATTTGAGTTTTGTTATTTATATGATTAACTTCAGTGAATCACAGATCTCTAATTCCTCAGAGTCACGTTGTGATAAAGGTAGAATGTTTTGCAAGAGAATTTTCTCAATATTTCCTTCATCAGCTTCATGTCTTCCCTTAGTATCTCACCATCAGTTCTCTCTGCACCCTCCTGGCTTCCAGCAGTACACTGCTAATTTGCTAATTATTCAACTCGTGTTAACCTGGTGGTGGTGGTGGGTAGGGTCAGGTGCACTTTTGTGTTCTGACTCAGTCTCTGACAGCCTGTGTACCTAGGTCTGGGGGATGGAGACCATCTCAGTGATTTTGCCTCACACCTAACTAACTGATCGTTAATGTTGTGGCACCAGGGGATATTCCTTCCCATCATCCTAGGATATAGCATTTTCTGTTACCCCAGTTGCCATGGATCTTCAAATTTACCCTAAGAATGAAGGGATTTGGTGAGCTTTCGTATTTTGTTCCATGGAGAACGTAGGAGATGAAGAACTGGGTGGGGTTCCATGCATTCCTTTGCCTCCCCATGACAGTAGTGGCTACTCATCCTCTCTCTGGGCTTGTACCATAAACAGGCTTTCTCAGAGCTCTCATCCTGCCCCTACCCTTTCTGGTAAGAACCCAGTGAAGTCTGTGAAAAGCCTATGAACCAGCACAAGTTCCTCCCTTTTGTCTGCAGCTTCCAGGAATTCTATATTCTCATGCTGGCCCACACTTGGCCTTTATCAACTCATTGCAGAATTTAAGTTGAATTTTTATCAGCTTGAGTAGCATCCTGAGACATGTAACTTAAGTAAGGAAGTTCTTGTGTCCTATTTCTCCTTGGAAGTACCTGTTTTTTTCTAAATTTTTGGTAAGCTGCCTTCTTATATCTTCGAGCAAAGTCATGAATTTGCCATTGTCCAGTAAGTTCTATTATTATATTTAAAATGAGAAAGTCATTTTTTTTTCCAAATTTGTACACACAAGTAGAAGTGAGAAGTCTCATTTTTATTCTTGAAACAATAGATTTATTGTACAGAGAAGCCTAGGCTGACAGTTTTTCTTAATTCTTTAAAGATATCATTTTATCTCATATAGTTTCTGAGGTTATGTTGAGAAATGATGTGTGAGTATAGCTATTGTTATTTGAGATGATCTTTCCTTTCCCTTTGATTGGTCCCTATGGTCTGGTTGTTTGGGTCCAACATAAATTCATATGTTAAAATCCTAGCCCCCAAAATGATGTTATTGGGAGGTAAGGTCTTTTGCAAGGGGATTAGATCATGAGGGTGGGACCTTCGTGATGGGATTAGTGCCTTTATAAGAGGCCCAAAGAACTCCTTTACCCTCCACCACAATATGAGGACACAGGGAGAAGGCATCATCTATGAACTAGCAAATAGGTCCTCACCAGATCCAAATCTGCGGGTGAACGATCTTGGCTTTCCCAGACTCCAAAGCTGTGAAAAAAAGGGTTTTGTTTTTGCTTTGTTTGGTTTATAAGCCACCAGGTTTTTTTTGTTTTTTGTTTTTTGTGTTTTTTTGGTTATAGATGGATACAATACCTTTATTTTATATATTTATTTTTATGTGGTGCTGAGGATTGAACTCAGTGCCTCACACATGGTAGGCAAGCACTCTACTGATGACCTACAACCCCAGCCTCTCCACAGTCTTTTACATTCTGTGATTTCATTATTGTGTATCTACTTATGATTTAAATTTTACTTATCCTGCATAAGATGTTTTAGGTTTACAGAACAGTAAGTTTTTCATCAAATCAGAAAAAAATCTTTCTTTTTAAATATTACCTTTCCTCCTTTCTTTTTCTCATAACTTATTCTTCATCATTTCTTTCTTTCATGTATTTTGAAGGATTTTGTTATGCATTTTAGTGATTTGATTTAACTTTTAATTCACTGTTCCTCAATTTTTGTTTGTCCATTATTTTGTCATTTAATTTCTCATACTAACTTGGTAGAAAGACAGTGTGATGGAATTATAGACATATAGATATAGAAACTTACATACTCTGGGCTGAAGTTTTGTTCCTCCAGGTTGGGTTTGCCTGTGTCAGCCTATCCCATCACCTGGGGACACTTTCAACCCAGGATTACTTTAAATGCAATTTCCAGCCTCTAATTTGGGGACCAATCAGAAAGTATGAATTCCATCCCTGAGCCTGCCTGAAGGTAGGTTTGTAGTTGAGAATCCTCATTAGGGTCTTTTCTTTGTTTCCACTTTGCTCAAAATCAAATCCCCAATGCAGCTATCTCTGTACTCCCTAAATTTCAGTTTCCCCCATCATTTATATGTTAAGTACATTGTTCTCCAAGAAACTATTTTTTTGCAGGATTTATTCTGTTTTTCAGTGCACTCTTGCACATTACTAGCCCTCCAAGCTTGTGTGCCCTCTACTTTTCATGACTCAAGCCTTCAAACAGCATGTCTCTAGGCCATCATTGATCAGACAATTATGTCAACTTCAGCTTTACTGTCTTTTGTGAATTCATGATTCTCTAGTTTCTTGCTGTTCTGATATTCCATTACTTTTTCCCTGGTCAGCTATATATTAAAAATATGTATTTTAAAAAATTTCTTTGATGTTTAACTGAGGATGATTTCTCTAAAACTCCAGCTTGATAGGAAGCAGTAAAAGACACCTCCTTCCCCATACTTACTCAGTACATTCTTCACACATTTCAAGTGTCAGTTCAAGTACCACATTTGCTATAGTCAGAATTTCTCTATAGTCAGAATTATTTTTTATTCTACAAACCAAATAGTATATTTCTCTTAATTGTATTATTTGCAGGTTTTTGCCTTACAGTAAAATTTGTGGTTTATACATCAATGCCCCCTTCTAGATAAATGGAATCTTGAGGCAGGAAATTGTGTTTTAAGTCATCTTTCTTTTGGTCAGAGGAGTGACACACAATAATAGATGTTGAATGAGTAAACAGATTAATGAATGAATGGATAAAAAATTTTCGTTGATTTTTTATTAGCTGATGAAACTAAGTTAAGGACACTGAACACCTAATATATATATATCACATGTTGCTAAGAGTTGAGTAAATTGAAGTAAATTAAAAAAATTCTTAAAAATAGGAATTATCCTTATATTCTCTAAGATGAAGTATGTGGGATGGGGAGATATAGGATTTCCTTGGATGAGAAGAGAGTTTATAAAGTGTTACTGTGGTCAATGAAACATTCATAATGGATAATAGAAGAAATAAGGATTCTGAGGGTCATCACTTCACAGCTGAGATTTACATCATGCCTATCAGCCATGCTCTTTCAAAACACATGATTGGACTAGATGGGCAAAAGTCTACATGTGGGTTTACAATTGTACAAGCCATGAAGAATTGTCAAATTACCCTTACCCCAGCAATCAAAAAAATTTGTGATTATAGAATATGTTGTTTTTAGTTTATAAGAATTATATAGAAAGTAGCCTAATTTTACACATAATTTATTCTTATTAATGTATATCAAAGTTGGTTTATAAAGGATAAATGGCAAACTTACAAATTATAAGGTAGGGAATTAGTGAATCCAGACATAGGTAAAAGATTTTCACTTATATTTGGTTTACCTTTTATACATTTTTCAATGATTTATTTCTGGAATTTCAAATATGTTCCTGTTTGTTATCATCTTATTCACAACTGAACAAACACTTGACTGGCACAAGCCCAGGGAGTATCTTGTTGATTTACCACTTTTGGCACTCAGATCTGTGTCTTTGTCTCATCTATATTAGGTTTGCAAGATATACGCTTCTTGTATCAGCATTTTCACCTTCCATTTGTTTTCATAAAATAATGACGACAGAAGGAAATAAAATATTCAAAATACACAAACCCTGTGGAACAAATATGCTTCCAAAAGTATACCACTGTTTGACAGTCAGAAACTCTATGTGCCATCTGAACATTTTGGTTTATCAGATACATATAGGAGGCCAAATTTATCATACAAACTTGTATGGGCTTTTGATATATACAATATACATGATTGGATTGTCTAAAAATACAACAAATAAAAGCCAAGGACAATCTCTAGCTAGAATTAGGCCCTTTCAGTCTGTTCTTTGACTTGTGTGTGAACTATTGCTAGGGTTGTCGATTTCTCTTTAGGAACAGACAACGAGGGAAGACATTTTGGGCAACTAAGAGGGAAGTGCTCAAAAATGTATGTTAACACTGACAAAGTAATAATAATATCACTAGGGACAACAAAAAGTATCAGCAATATTGACATCTAAATATTCTATTATTCTCTTTTGGGGGAGGTTATATTGGCCATATTCCATGAAAAGAAATTGTAGGGGTAAGATTCTCCTCCTTGCTGACAAGAGAAGTTTCTTTTCAACCTCTCAAGAAATTCTATCTAGGTTACAATGTTTAGACTCCTAAGGTTTTCTTTCCTTTGTGTGAACTCAGGACATAAATACTCAGGTACCAATGAGATTTGTCTTCCTAGTTCTCAGATTCTCAATTATTTTGCCTTGTGACTGATCTTTCTTAGCTCCTTTTACAATAATACATTCTTAGGAAAGAATATATGATTCACTGTTGACCCTTTGATTGAGCCCATGTCAGTGTGATAATTCTACAAGTCATTTTCCAGATTTATTTCTAATTGCAAGCTAAAAGTATTTATAATGATTTTGGTGTTGATAAGAAAAAAACTTGGGGTTTTTTTGCAAGTAGTAGTTTATTTGTGGGTAAAGGGAGAGTCCTGATCCTTTGAATTGGCACAAAATAAGTGGCTACTAGGAACCAGCAGCCACAGGGACAGATAGTCCTGTTTGAATTTACTCTTCTCCTTTCCTGCCCAGACTTCACATGTGGCATAGTAAGGACCCTGTGAAGCCTCTGTATTTAGACTTATGGAGATTTTTTTTTCAGCCCTCATTCTATATAAATAATGTCAAGGAATGAAATTTGGGGCAAGTTACATTCTATGTTTGATCCTTGGTTTTATCATCAGTAAAATAAGTATACACAACTAAATCAGTTGTTTTTAACTTTAAAAGCACATTACAATTCAGAGAACCTTTTAAAAATGTGAATGCTTTTTCATTTATCTTAGTAAAATTTCAATGAAAGGTTAAAAAAAATGCAAACACCCAAGTTTTACCTCTGGGTAGATTCAATTTGTGCATGGCAGGGCTTAATTATAAATACATTGAAAAAGCTCCCTTGGTGATTCCAATGTGCAGTCAATGCTGAGAACTGCTGGATAAGATGATTCCCTAAAGTCTTGTCCAGGAAGAAAGTATAACATAAATGTTTAAAAGAACAACAGAGTTAGGTTAATCTGAATGTGAATCTTGGCTCTCCCACTTCTAGGCTGCATGAGCTAAGTTCCAGTTTCCTCATCTTAGAATAAAGATAATGCTAGGATTTTTTGGTTCTTATGAATATTGAATATGATAATAGATATAAAGCAAATACCTCAGGTCTTTCAACAAATGATGATGATAAAGGGGATGCTTACTACAATGATACTAACACCAAAACAAGTCAACAAACAAAAATTTGACTATTATACTGGACCAAGATTGGGAAGTAGAATAATATAACAAAATTAAATTAAATTAAAAATCCAAATATTTTTAATGTTTTAAGATGATAAGATAAAATGCAGAGGTTCATTGATCTGGGATTATAATCACAAGATTTTTAAAAATAATATTTCATATGTATGTGCATATATATAGTATATATAATGCTTTTCATATATATGTGTGTATATATATGTATGTAGGTATGCATATAATGTACATGTAAATGTGTCTGCCTTTTCATCTTCATGTCCTAACCTACTAACCCTTGAATCTTTATGCTACCACTTTTTTGAAACATGACCATTTGCTCATATTTCCCTGACCCTGTGCTGCAAACTTTGTATTCTTTTTCTCACTTGGACATCACAAAGGAGTTATCATCAACATCCTTTTTCACAGATGAGGAAAATGAGGTTTAGGAAAGTGAAATCAACTTCATGATCACCTGACCCTAAACTGGAAGGTTGGCAATGAGACTTCAGAGCTGGCGTTATTAACCACCACACTCTGGAAATGTCTTGAGTGTGTAACCACAATGTTTATCATGTGAGGTCACTTTCTTTCTCTGTGGTGAAAAAAAGAAGAAATGATACCATGAATGACATGACATACATGGAGGGTCTCTGAGAGAAGACTTGGACTTGTGCTCAAGCATAGAGAGAAAAATGTTAAAGAAAATTCTGCTGGTATTGTGGCACACTCTTTTAATCCCAGTGACTTGAGGGGCTGAGGCAGGAGGACCATGAGTTGGAGTTCAGCCTAGGAAATTTAGTGAGACCCTGTCTCAAAATAAAAAATAAAAAGGATTAGGAATATAGTTCAGTGGTGGAATGCCCCAGGGCTTAATGCCCAATGCCAAACACAAAGAAAATCATTGAGGCTCCTTGACAAGCCTAGGTCTTACTTTCCTGAGCTCCTTATATCCTTGAATCCCATGAACTTCTTACATTCCAATTTCCAATCCCTAATCTCCTTTCTCTTCCTTTATGCATACTGAATTCCATGGTTTAGAAAGGGCAAGACCAAATCATGAAATTCTGTGCCTCATCAAAATGAGATTACATCTTTTTTGGTGGGGGTAGTGGGGTACCAGGGATTGAACTCAGGGGCACTTGAGCACTGAGCCACATTCCCAGCTGTATTTTGTATTTTATTTAGAAACAGGATCTCACTGAGTTCTTTACAGCCTTACTTTTGCTGAGGCTGGCTTTGAACTTGCGATCCGATCCTCCTGTCTCAGCCTCCCGAGCTGCTAGGATTACAGGCATGCGCCACAATGCCTGGCAAGGTTACATCTTTTCTGGTAAATCCATTAATTTGAGAAATATCACCTCTTTAGAGATTAAGATAAAATATAAGCAACCAAATAACAAGATAACACAGTTTCCATCCCTGGTATGAGAATCATAGATGAAGTATATGAACAGCATAGGTAATTTTCCTTTCTGTTTTAAGTGACATGTTGTTCTTTCAGTTGCAGATCAACAAAAGTTTGCTTTTTGATTGCAAGGATCACAGTAATAATTGGCATTTTCACCTGGTAACATTAGAAATGTTTAGTTTCTTTGAAGAGTAGACCTTCAAGCCATAAAAACTGACATGTTCTGGGAAAGATCTCATCATCACACCTAGATTACACAATTACCAGATATGAAATTAAAGAGAAGAAGGTGAAAAGGTTGGAGCATGAAAGAGAAAACTGTGGAATCTAGGTTACTTCCTCACTAACTCAGGCCCAGGGTATATTTTGTGAGTCTTTTTCTTGGACATTGAGGCTCTCCGTGGCCTTGTCCTTAGCCTCAGCTCCATCAAAGATTTTTCACTTAGAGGAAACTTCCTAGCTACTCTCCATACTACCAGGTGCTGTTCAACTTTGGACAGGCAGAAATTTGCATCAGTGATGGGTTTGGAAACAAATTTCGTTCAGAAAACACTTGATCTCAAAACATATCCAGCTCAACCCTTTTTGTTTCTGTTGGAAGTCATCCTGTCCAGAGGACATTCAGACATCCTGCTTCATTAAACAGGGAGGATCTACATGTGTTAGGTGGGGCTGCAGTCTCCCAAGGCTGCCTGTCACTAAATGCCTAGGTCTGCCTAATTCAGAGAGACTATTAGTAATGGGAAGCCAAAAACTAACCTCTTGATCTCCATTTGCCAGTTACCCTTTTTTTCCCCCAATTACTTCTAAACTCAAGAGGAGGAGGAAGGATGTACCTTATTGCCATCCCCAGATCTCAACACACAACATCCTGGGGAAGATAAATTGGAAGGGGCAATAAGAACAAAAAGGAGCAGTGAAAAACTGCAGTACGGTCCTAGACTCAGCTCTGTGGAAGGCTGTGGGTATGAACAAAGAAAATAAATAAATACATAAAAATAAAAATAAAAACAAAAACAGAGGAAGGAAATCCATGTTATTCTAAAATGGCACATTGAAGGAAAGAATAGTAACAGGAAAATCAATAAAATGCATGATGCAGAATAAAAAGCAATGAAGTCTCGGGTAAAGGCAAACAGTATTGCATTCAACAGAAGGAATCAGGGGACCAATAACAATTATGTACTTTTTATTATAAGAACAAATAAAATGTTTCCGACTGAAGTCACTGATCCCAATAACCAGGAGTGCTTCAGAATCACAATATGCATTCATAATCTCTTTTTCAAAAAATCAGTCCAATGCTTACAGTATATTATCAATATCAGGGAAGTGATATCTGTTGGCAAAAGAAGTCACCCCAGAATTATAATGCCAATTGTGTCTTACAAAGCATGTAAGCAGTGTTCTCTCAGGAGCAGTTCTGAAAAGGACATTTTTTATTTTTTTTCCTAGTAGCATGAGTGTCAAATTAGGACATTGGAGAGAGTGCTCGGTTTCATTCATTCATTCATCCATTTATTTCATTTCTTTTTTAAAAAATTATTTATTTGTTCTAATTAGTTATACATGACAGTGGGATGCATTTCAATTCATAGTGCACAAATGGAGCATGATTTTTCATTTCTCTGGCTGTATGTGAAGTTGAATCACTCATTCATGTCATAATACATGTACCTAGGGTAATGATGTCCATCTGATTCCATCATCTGTCCTACACCCACTTCTCCTCCCTTCCCCTCCTTCTCCTTTGCCCAATTCAAGTTCCTCCCATCCACCCCCCATTATGGATCAGTATCTACTTATCAGAGACAACATTTGCCCTTTGGTTTTTTGAGATTGGCTTACTTCACTTAGCATGATATTCTCCAACTCCATCCATTTGCCTTCAAATTCCATAATTTTATCTTATTGTAATACTGGGTAATATTTCATTGTGTATATACATCATGATTCCTTTATCCATTTATCTATTGGGTGGCATCAGGCAACTGAGGATGTTTCCACAGTTTAGCTATTATGAATTGTGCTGCTATAAATATTGATGTGGCTGAGTCACTGTAGTATGCTGTTTTTAAGTTCTTTGTGTATAGACTGAGGAGTGGGCTAGCTGGGTCAAATGGTGGTTCCATTCCAAGTTTTTTAACGAATCTCCATACTACTTTCCAGATTGGTTGCACCAATTTACAGTCCCACCAGCAATGAAAGAGTATGCCTTTTTCCCCCCATATCCTCGCCAACACTTATTTTTGCTTGTATTTTTGATAACTGCCATTCTGATTGGAGATGAAATCTTAGAGTGGTTTTGATTTATGTTTCTCTAATTACTAGAAACATTAAACATTTTTTCATAATTTGTTGATCAATTGTATATCTTCTTCTGAGAAGTTTCTGTTCAGCTCCTTGGCCCATTTATTGATTGAGTTGTTTGTGTTTTTTTTTGGTGTTAAGTTTTTTGAGTTATTTACATATCCTGGAGATTATTGCTCTATCAGATGTGCATGTGGCAAAGATTTGTTCCCAGAATGTCGGCTCTCTGTTCACTTCATTGATTGTTTCTTTTGCTGAGAAGAAGCTTTGAATCCATCCCATTTATTGATTCTTGACTGGGTTTCTTGCGCTTTAGGAATCTTGTTAAGGAACTCAGGGCCTAATCCAACATGACAAATATATGGGCCTACTTTTTCTTCTATTAGGAGCAGGGTCCCTGGTCTAATTCCTAAGTCCTTGTTCCATTTTAAGTTGAGTTTTGTGCATGGTGAGAGATAGGGGTTTAGTTTCATTTTGTTGCATATGAATTTCCAGTTTTCCTACCACTAGTTGTTGAAGAGGCTATCTTTTCTCCAATGTATGTTTTTGGCACCTTTGTTTAGTATGAGATAGCTGTATTTATGTGCATTGCTCTCTGTATCTTCTATTCTTTACCATTGGTCTACATGTCTATTTTGGTGCTAATACCATGCTGTTTTTGTTACAATAGCTTTGTAGTAAAGTTTAAGGTCTGGTATTGTGATACCTCCTGCTTCACTCTTCTTGCTCAGGGTTGCTTTGGCTATTCTGGGTCTCTTATTTTTCCAAATGAATTTCCTTTTTTATTTCTATGAGGAATATCATTGGGATTTTATTGGAATTGCATTACATCTATATAGTGCTTTGGGTAGTATGGTCATTTTGACAATATTAATTCTGCCTATCCAAGAACAGGGAGATCTTTCCATCTTATAAGGTCTTCTTTAATTTCTTTATCTTTCTATGGTTTTCATTGTAGAGGTCTTTCACCTCCTTTATTAAATTGATTCCCAAGTATTTTTTTTTTTTTGAGACTATTGTGAATTGGGTAGTTTTCCTAATTTCTATTTTAGTGGATTCATTACTGATGTATAGAAACATGTTTGATTTATGGGTCTTGATTTTATATCCTGCTACTTTGCTGAATTCATTTATTAGTTCAAGAGGTTTTCTGGTGGAACTTTTTGGATCCTCTAAGTACAGAATCATATCATCAGCAAATAGTGATAGTTTGAGATATTTTTTCCTATTTGTATCCCTTTAATTTATTTTGTATATCTAATTGTTCTGGCCAGAGTTTCAAGGACTATGTTAAATACAAGTGGTAAAAGAGGACATCTCTATCTTGTTCCAGTTTTTAAAGGGAATACTTTCAATTTTTCTCCATTTAGAATGATGTTGGCCCTGTGCTTAGCATAGATAGCTTTTACAATGTTGAGACATGTTCCTATTATCCCTAGATTTTCTAGTGTTTTGAATATAAAGGGGTACTGAATTTTGTCAAATGCTTTTTATGCATTTATTGAAATGTTTGATTCTTATTCTTAATTCTATTGATGTGATGAATTGTTTATTGATTTCCAAATGTTGAACCAACCTTTCATCCCTGGAATGAACCTCACTTGGTTTTGTGCACTATCTTTTTAATATGTTTTTATATTGATTTGCCAGAATTTTATTGAGAATTTTTGCATCCATGTTCATTAGAGATGTTGGTCTGAAGTTTCCTTTCCTTGATGTGTCTGTCTAGTTTGGAATCAGGGTGATACTGGCCTCATAGAATGAGTTTGGAAGTGTTCCCTCTTTTTCTATTTCATGGAATAATTTGAGGAGTATTGGTGTTAGTTCTTCTTTGAAGGTCTTGTAGAACTCAGGTGTGAATCCATCTGGTCTTGGGCTTTTCTTGGTTGGTAGACTTTTGATGGTGTCTTCTATTTCATTGTTTGAAATTGATCTGTTTAATTTGGGTATATCGTATGATTAGAAATTTGTTTGTGTCTTTGATATTTTCTATTTTATTGGAGTATATAATTTTCAAAATAGTTTCAGATTATCTTCTCTATTTCAGTAGTGTCTTTTAAGATATTTCCTTTTTCATCACAGATTTTAGTACTTTGAGTTTTATCTTTCATTCTCTTTGTTACTGTGACTAAGGATTTATCAATTTTATTTATTTTTTCAAAGAATCAACTTTTTATTTTGTCAATTTATTTTGTTTCTTTTGTTTCAATTTCATTATTTTCAGCTCCAATTTTAATTATTTCCTGTCTTCTACTACTTTTGCTGTTGATGTCTTCTTTTTTCTTGGATTCTGAGTTGTAATGTTAAGTCATTTATTTGTTGACTTTTTCTTCTTTTAAGGAATGAACTCCATGCAATGAACTTTTGTCTTAGTACTGCTTTCATAGTGTTCTGGAGATTTTGATATGCTTTATCAGTGTTGTAATTTACCTCTAAAAATTTTTAATCTTCTCTCTGATGTCTTCTACTATGCATTGTTTACTCAATAGCATATTATTTTGTCTCCATGTGGTGGAGTAGCTTCTATTTTTTATTTTATTATTGATTTCTAATTTCATTCCATTATGATCTGATAGAATGCAGGGTAGTATCTCTATTTTTTGTATTTGCTAAGAGTTGCTTTGTGTCATAAGAGATAATCTATTTTAATGAAGAACCCATGTGCTGCTGAGAAGAAAGTGTATTCACTCATTGTTGAATGAAATATTCTTTAAATTGTGTTAAGTCTAAATTATTGACTATATTATTGAGTTCTATAGTTTCTTTGTTTAGTTTTTGTTTGGAAGATCTATCAAGTTGTAAAAGAAGTGTGTTAAAGTCACCCAGTGTTATTGTGTTGTGGTCTATTTGACTCTTGAAATTGAGAAGAGTGGTTTTTTTTTTTTTTTTTTTTTTTGATGAATGTAGATGCTCCATTGTTTGGGGTATATATGTTTATAATTGTTATGTCTTGTTGATGTATGGTTCCCTTAAGCAGTATGAAATGTCCCTGTTTATGCCTTTGACTAACTTTGGCTTGAAGTCTGCTTTATTCTGATAGGAAGATGGAAACCCCTGTTTGTTTACACAGTCCCTGTGAGTAGTATGTTTTTTCCTACCTTTCCACCTTCAGTCTGTGGATATCTTTTCCTGTGAGATGCATGTCTTGAAGGCAGCATATTGTTGGGTCTTTTTTATAAATCCAGTCTGCCAGTCTATGTCTTTTGATTGATGAGTTTAGGCCATTAACACTCAGGGTTATTATTGAAACAAGGTTTGTATCCTGGTCATTTTGGTTTATTTTTGGCTTTTAACTTGACTTGGTTTCTCCATTGATTGGCTTTTCCTTTAGTGTAGCTCCTCCCATTGCTGATTTTCATTGTTCTCTTTCATTTCCTCCTCATGCAATATTTTGCCAAGGATATTCTGTAGTGCAGGCTTTCTAATTTTAAACTCTTTTAACTTTTGTTTATCTTGGAAAGTTTTTATTTTATCATCAAATCTAAACCTTAATTTTACTGTATATAAGATTCCTCGTTGGCATCCATTTTCTCTCAGAGCTCAGTATATATTGTTCCAGAACCTTCTAGCTTTGAGGGTCTTGGTTGAGAAATCTGCAGAGATTCTAATTGGTTTCCCCCTATATGTAATCTGGTTTCTTCCTCTTGTGGCTTTTAAAATGCTCTCTTTATTCTGTATGCTAGGCATCGTCATTATAATGTGCCTTGGTGTAGATATATTTTGACTGTGTATATTTGGTGTCCTGTAAGCCTCTTATATTTGATTATCCAATTCACTCTTTAGGTTTGAAAATTTTTCTGATATTATTTCATTGAATAAATTGTCCATTCCTTTGGTTTGAAACTCTGTGCCTTCCTCTATCCCAATAATTCTTAAATTTGGTCCTTCCATGTTATCCCATAATTCTTGGATGTTCAGTTCATGGTTCCTTCCATCTTCACTGTGTGGTCAACTATTTTTCAAGATTATATATTTTGTCTTCATTGTCTGAGGTTCTATCTTCCAAGTAATCTTGTCTGTTGGTGATGCTTTCTATTGAGTTTTGAATTTGGTTTATTGTTTCCTTCATTTCAAGGATTTCTGGTTGAGTTTTTTTTTCAGAATCTTTATCTCCTTATTGAAGTAATCTTTTGCTTCCTATACTTGCTTATGTAGCTCTTTATCAAAATGATCTTTTGTTGCTTGTGTTTCCTATCTTGTATTATCCTTTAATTCACACAGTATTTTAATTATGTACATCCTGAACTTCATCTCTGACATTTCTTCTGCTGTGCTGGCCATGGATTCTAATAATGTAGTATCTTGGTTTGTTTATGGCGCTTTCTTCCCTTGTCTTTTCATGTAGTTCATCTCTCTTCCACTCTAGCAGTGCAGATCCAAGGTACTATGGTTTTTACACTATAGACTTATAGTGTTCCTGCAGGATTCCAATACCTCTACTTTAAGAGGGAAATCAATATTAACAGATCCCAATGCAAACAATATGCAGACTTAAACCAAATAGCTCTTATTAAGATATTTACAGTTTTGTCACAATAGACATAAATGGTGAGTTTAATTATTATCTACAGTATAAACAGTAGGTTTGCAAATGGGTCTACAGTTTCTAATGGTGGACAAAGAGAGAACCTGGGTGGTGTAGGATGAGATGCTAAGGAAGTAGGAGGTAAGGATATAGAGTTATTAGATTTTAGGAAATGTGAAAGTGGAATCAAAAAATCTTGGCTAGTCGCAGGAGAAAAGAGAAAAATACTTTAAGGAGACAGGCAAGTGGGAAGAAAATATAAAGAGAGAGTGTACAAAAAACAAAAAAAAATTATAATAAAGAGAAAAATGTAAAAATAAAGATAAAAGAATATACAACAGAACTGTAATATACTACTCAGACATCTCGGTCCTCAGTAGTGTAATGTATGAAAAGTACTTGATTTCACAAATGTTGGGGATGTGAGGATGGGAAAAGAGAGAGGGAAAAGGGAAAATCAAAAGAAAAAATCTTGAAGGAAAATTAAAGGATTTTTTCTGTTGAAGTTCAGTGTCTTCCCCGCTTCCCTTCCCATCTGATAGTTGGGCTTGTCTGTTGTTTGCAGGTATCTCCATCTTCAGGGTGGTGAGGGTTATTAGGGGTGGGAGGGTTGGTCTTAGATGCAGAATTCCTAGAGGTGGGGTATAGCACTTGCTGGTCCATGTTAGAAGACTGCACCCCATAGCTCTCCTTTGGGGCCCACTCATGTGTTGTGGGTGCCTAGTCTTATCCCCTCATGTCACCTGTAGACCCAACAATTCCTGGTCTCTGATTTAGTCTCTAAACTATCTCACTCACCCCCTCCCTTTCTACTTCCCAATCAGGAACCTCTCTTTCTGGAGCTCCTGTGGGCTGTACTCTGGGGCCTAAGCACTTGTCACAAAGAGCTGTTTTGTATAGTGCAGATCAGCTACAGGCTGGCTATGTAGCTGCCAGCACTGTGCCAGATTAGTGGCTGTGGTGGGGAGGGAGTTGGGGGACTGTAGGTACCTTGATATTGCTTCTAGGCCCCTGCCAGTGTCCCAAGATGAGAGTTGCCCCAGCAAAAGATGGTGATGGTGGTAGTGAGGGTAACCCAAGATGGTGATGAAGGTGTCCCAAGATAGAGGTGTCTGCTTTTAGTGATGGGGCATTGGGGCCAGCTAGGTGGTGGTGCTGGGCAGCATGTTCAGAGATGCAGCTCTATGACATGCAGTGCTGTGGTGGGCAGCTGTCTCCAGAGCCTGTCCAGTGTCTCTAGGTACAGTGTCCCCCTCCCTGTGTGGGAGGGACTATGGCAGTAATTGCAGTGTCCCAAGATAGAAGCAACTGGGGTGGCCCCACGTTAGTAGAGGAGGATCTTCATAGGTGCAGTGGCCAGGAATCCTCTAATGACTTACAGAGACACAGTATTCCCATTGCTTGCATCTGAGGTCACACAGCAACAAGGAATGCAGCCTCCCTCTAGCCTGCCATCTTGGATCCCCCTCATTTATCCATTTATTCACTCAGTTTATCCCTCCTAAGGGCAGAAAAGAAAGGAACATACTTGAACTTCATCTACAATATCAGCATGGTAACAACACATGAGGCAATTCTAAGTGCACATGCAAATATTAGTTTTTTTGTCTTGCACAAAAGTCCAAAGACGGGACTCCAGAAAAGACACTGAGAAGGAGGCTCATAATTATATTACTTGAAGCTGACCACTTTCTTTTTAATTTCCTATAAAATTACAGGTCCTGAGATAGGACAGAGTCCCCACTATACTATTTTCCCCACTAGTCTGCCCATCCATATCTCTTGTCCTGAATTCCCCGAAAGATGTCTCCCTTCCTCTTTGGTTGGGTAGCAGCAGTTCGTGCTTGTGTATCTTTATTCAGACAAGACCAAACATCAACACAAACAAACTTGTCCTGCCTGGATTCCCTAGATTGAAAAGTTGTGCCTGACTTGATCTGACCCTACCAAAAAAATGCAATGTAAAATAAGACTTCTAAAACCTTTGTCATTTTCATCAAGGAGCAGAAATCAAGGCCCAAAGAGTGAAATTGGTCTACAGAATGGCTGCCATTGTTTGGAGATTGCATTGTGTGTGTTGAAGGCAACGAAGCCTGATGGCATCAGAGTATCAGGAGGGATTAATGAGATACTAAGGGGAGGGATGAAACTACTCAGAATATTCTCTGCTTTGCATTTCCTTTGCCTGAAATGATGCTTTTATTTTATTTTATTGTTGTTTCTAGTGGATTCTTAACTCCCCAAGGTCCTGCTTGAATATCATCTCTTCTTTGGAGTTTCTCTAAACTGCCTCCTTGTCTGCTTCTCTCTTCTCCTTTTTGTCCTCTTTCCCCTCGCCAGAATAGGTAATGCATTCATCCTCTATGCTGTGGCAGTCATTTGCATATATCCCCCTCCTGACATGTCTCCCACTGAATCAGAGAATCTGGGCACCTGTCTATTACTCCCCCAGAGTGTGGGAGCTTTGAAAGCAAAGACTGTGCCTTACTTCTCTTTGTGTTCTGGGAGATTATTAGGAACCCAGTAGATAGGAAATATAAGAAGGAACATGCAAACTGGTGAATGAATGGTGAACAATGCTGTGCACTGAGTCATCCGTGCACACATTGCTATCTAATGGAATGGTGCAGCAATTAATTCTGGTTTTCCATGTTTTGCAAGAAACTATCACTGGCAATTTGCTTCTTGCTCAAACCAAAACCTTGGGAATCACTTTATTCCACTTTCCTTCATCTTCCCCTTCCCATTGATTCCATGCCCTAAAGGTCTCTCACCTTTTCCCCTTTCTCTTATATTGGTATTTTCCATATCAACGACCCATCCCTCCTGTTAGCGTTCTACACAGCAACATGATTGTGTGTGTCCATGGCTCATCCTTTTCCCCACCACCATCCAAACAGCAGCTATTTTATACCAAGAGTAAAATGGATATGTTTACAGAGATAACTTTAGAATGCACTTGCTAACTGTTAGAGGCACATGATATATGAGTACAAGTTTAAATTATCTGAGATGTTAGGGATGTTAATAAAATAAATTGGAAAGAGATGTGCATGCAGGGCCCTTATTGTTCATGATAACATCAGAAGCTCCAAAGCAGACTCCCCTGTGTAACTGAGGGGAACGTTTTACAAGATTAAAACGTTCCAAGCACTGTCGGTTTTGACAATGGCATTAAACAATTTTCCACAAGGGGTAGAAATAAAACCAGTTATAATAACAAGGACCCTTACATGCTGCATGATGAGAAAAGGAAAGATGGAACTGTTGTAGAAAGGATGTGTCTGACAGGCAAGAGCAACAGGCCATTCACAAAATCCTGCATGGGTGTAAGTTTCCGGCTGACACTTTAATAACACAAATATCTCATTTTAACTGGTGTTAGCTTATTTTTCCCCCTGGCCTTTCTGTTTCTATTTCTTACAGAAAGCAAATAACCTATTATCAACTCCTGATAATATGTGGTGGTTTTAACTTCAGCTCTTGAAGCTGAGTCTTGGGAACTGGTGAATAAGACAGCATTTTTCTTCACATTCTATTATGAAAACATTCTTGCTATTTCTCTTATTTCCTATGTCTTAGAAAGCTCAGTAGGGTGCTGAATTTCAGTAGAGATACAAATGTACTTGCAAACTTGGCATTGATTAATCCTGATCTTTCCTGCAAAGGGGAAAATGAAATTATTTTTATAGTACAGATTTTCCTAGAAGAATTTGACTTCTAACACCTCTGATGGCTAGTCTAATTGAGTTTTGAAGACTATATAAAGTTCATTTGGAACAAATAAAAGGAACACAGGTGCTTAAAGGCCGGCACCATTTTTAAAAAAAATTTATGATATGCTTTGTTTCAAAAGGATCTTAAGCCAATGCCAGCTCCTGAGTTTATATCAATACTTTTGACACATAAATGAAAACAATATACATCACTAATTTAATACATTCTCACTAAAGTTTTCTTACAATAAAAAAAAATCAGTGGTCTCCTGTCTTCTTCTAAATTAAACAATCCGGTGTGATATTGTCCTTACCAATGTGTCTAGTCTTTATATTTTCAAGAAGTAAAGTACACCTAGTAATTACCAGAAACCACACAGCAGATTAGATGGAAACTGTCTCCATACTTTTGATAACTGTATCATTCCCTCCACACCAAGAAGCCCCCAAGTATCAAAGTACAGAAAAAGGAATGAGAGCTTTCTTTTGGCCATCGTCCATAGCAAGTAGATTTTCAGGAATGCCCAGGCACAATGCCTGAATATACACCACTGGCAAGTAAGGAATTTGAGTAGATGACAGAATACATCTTTTTAAACGTATTGAATTAACCAAATTTAGTGCAGTAATTGAAAGTCCTTAACTAAGAAGCAATTAAATTTAGCAAATAATTATTGTCTTCTAAGGACTTATTCTAAGCGGCACACACATATGGAAAGCCTGGGTGTGAATATGCATGAAACTTGGAGGCAATGCCAAAATTTGAGTTTTCCTCTGCTTGAGGTTGCTCTGTGAACAATATTCATCAAGATGTTCCTTTCATTCAGAGGAATTGGAACTGTCACTACAGGAGGAAACATCTCACCTAATACATTATATATATGCAACCAGAAGCAAGAAAAATACATTCTCCCTCAGTACCAGGTCATCCTCACTTCACCTTGGCAGCTCGAGGTTACGGCTGGAGTCCAGAGGAAAATGTGCTATTTCTGAATCTTTCCTGACAATATTGTCTGACTCTGAGCCACCCAGGGCTGCTCCCAGGGAGCACAGTGCCCACCTGTGGGCATGAGGGACTTAGCCCTTCTCTGTTTGGGTGGATTTCACCAATTCTTTTACCTTTTTCCCCAAAGACACTGCCCATGAGCCTTTGCAGCAGGAGGTGTGGAAAGGACACTGAGGAATCATTTGAAAAAGCCCATGTTTTTCCTAAAACTGAAGGAAATATCTGTTACGTTCAGTCTTACTAGAAGACACTAGACTT
>PVHX01003152.1:0-66089 GCA_004024805.1 Geosciurus inauris
TGCTGACAGTGTTTATTTGCATTCTCATACACAAGCTGCTTGATTACTGGCATGGCATCAGTAACATTTCCAAATAATCTCCCGGCCAATTGTATTAACCTATCTGCAAAGTCAGCAAAAGGTTCTGAGGGCCCTTGTATGACCTTTGATAGACTTTCTCCAGCTGCTAAATTAGGCAGGGCCCTCCATGCTTTAGTAGTGGCTGTGACTATTTGAGCATATACCCCTGGATCATACACTATTTGAGCTCGCACACTGTCATATTGCCCTAGTCCAGCACGCATGTCTAGGTTTCGTTGTGGGAAACCAGCCTGAGCATTTCTGGCAGCTGTTATTTTACATTGCTCATGATATTCTCCTTTCCAGATGAGATAATCCCCCCCCAGACAGGACAGCTCTGGTCAACTGTGACCAATCAGAGGGAGTTAAATTCAAAGATGAGAAAGACTCAAAAAATAGCCAAGGTAAAAGGAGCATGGGGCCCATATTGCACCACCGCATATTTCAATGATTTCACATCCTTAAAATCCAATGGTTGGTGCTGCCTGATTACCTGTCCCTGTTGATTTTGAGTCTCAATCACTGGGAAGAATACACCTCCTCTTTTCTCAGGCCAGTCAACAGAGGGTGCTGTGGGTGTTATCTGCGAAGGTGTATGATGCCTGCCCTTAAATGGATTATAGGGAGGTGGTCGCTCTACCGACTCTGTAAACAACTCCTCCTGTAACTGCTCTTTGAGGTCATATTTTTTAAGGTTTTCAGACAAATCCTCAATCTCTCATTCTAGCATTTCTTTGTCTTCTTCCTCCTCATCTCCAGAGTCTAAATCCTTTTCTGACCCCTTGAGAGATTGAGCGGACACAGTTTCCTGTGCCATCTCAAATGTCTTGGCTACTCATTTGTTCTTGGATCAACACCTTTTTACTTAACAAAGAATCCTTAATTAATCTCCATACAGAGAAGGTTGCAATGGGGACAGCATCTGGTCCGTCTGTGTGCAATTTATTTTGCAAGTCCGCTAGGACTTGTTCCCAATATGGAACATTAAGCCCACCAGAATGTAGAAACCAAGGACTAGTCTGTTCTATAGTTTTTAAAAAATCAGATATTGTGCTAGTTTTCAACCCTGTACCTTGCCTTTTCAACAAACCCTTTGTCTGGTTCTCCAGTATTTCTTTGCTATGTTGTGCACCCATATTCGGCACTTCACCTAATTCACCCCAACACAAATGTACCGGCTAGCCTCTTCGGGGCTTCCATCAGTGATATCCTCTTCTTCTGATGTCTGTGGGACCTCCAGATGCCAGCGCCTGCATCAGCACAAAGTGAAACTAGGATCGGCGAGGGAGCTGCGGATAAGAATCACACACACACCAAAGGACAAAACAGAACTCTCCTTTATTCAGTTGACTCATATATATATATATATATATATATATATATATATATATATATATATATATATATGCTAGGATATCCTCTAACCCAGAAGCACTATAGGGTGCGCTAAAGTCTTACAGAGTGTTACTACTTTACTAATCTTGCAGTTTTACAGGAATGGGGAACTGTTACAAAAACACGGAACTATCGTCAAGCCACATGATTGAAAAACCTGATACTGTTGCACATTATGTACTGTGGGAACACCCAGGCCAGCTCTCTCCCACAAGTCAACACATATGTGTATGTAATAGTAACAGAAATTGTCATGGTTTTGATCTGGAATAGCATTAAGTGTCTCATGTTTTGAAGACTTGGATCCCAATGCAGTAATGTTTGTAACTGGAGCTTTTAGAAAGTAATTGAATCATGAGGGCTCTGATTTCATCAGTGAATTAAATCATTGATAGCTGCATTGATTCTTGGAAGGTGTTAACACCTTAGGCTGTAGGGTGTGGTTCTAGGATATATGTCACTGGGGACATGCTTTTGGGGATTTTATCTTCTCATGGTTATCTTTATCTCTCCCAGTTCCTCTGACACACCCTTTTGCTATGATGTTCTGCCTTACCTAGGATCTAGTGGAGCCCAGACCAGGACTGAAACCTTTGAAATTGTGAGCCAACAAATCTTTCATCTTTTAAGTTGTGTTTCTCAGATAATATCACAGTGATCAAAAGCAGATTATCAGAGAAAACTGGTTCTAAGATGTGGATTCCATACTGTGACTAACTGACCAAGTGGTTCAGAAGCTTTTGGAATAGGTTTGTGGGAGGTGTTTGGAAAGGTTTGTATTTGCAGACTAGAGAAACCTTAGAATGTTGTAAGCAGAACTTGATGGTTGATTCTAGTGGAATCTTGGAAGACCAGAATTAGATAGGAATGTGAGCAGTGTAGACCTTGCTCATGAGGTTTCAGATGAAGACAGGACATGTTTTGAATTGGAGTAGAGGTTATTCATATCACATTCTGGCAAATAACTTTGTCCATGCCCTAAGACTGTGTGTAGCTGAAAATAAAGATGATAGACTAAGTAATACAGCAGAGGAAAATTCCAAAGCTCAAAGCATTCAAGCACTGGTGGCTGCTTTAGCCAGTCAATTTTACTGTGATAATATTGAGAAAAAAACAGCATAGAAAGATTTAAAAACTTATAGTTTGGCAAGAAAAGTGCATGTAAAATAAGGGTCAGTAGGAAGGTGTGATTGCTAAAAAGATTAGGTAACTGAAAAGAAACCAGTTGTTTTGCATGAGGAACATAATAGATACCTTAAGGTCATCTCTGGAATCAACAAGGCCCTGCTCATCACAGACTCAAAGGTGTAAAATTGATGGCATGTTTGAAAGACTTTGCTTTGCCAAGAGAGCTTTAGGCACAGTGCTTACACAGGACTACTGAGGAAGTTGTTTCCCCATGAGTTTTTAGAGTGCTCAACCACCAAGGTACTCAGAAGCTGCTGTAGTGATAGTCCAAGGGGGTTCTGATATTGGTTGAGCTGACAGGAGACCTTAGGATCCATCAAATGCTGCTGGTTTTGTAAGCATGAAGAATCCAAGAGATGCCAAAAATATGGATAGTCTGCAGAAGATAGGCATCAAGCAGAGCCCGTCCAGAAGAAAGGCCACATAGGTTAAAACCAACAGTTCCATAGAGGTGGTTTTCCCCAGCCCTTTGGAGTCCACATCTTACCACACACCCTGGATGCTGACTGTTAACTACAGGACTTAAGTTTTGCCCTGCTAGGTTTCTCTCTTGCTTTGGTACCATTTCTTCTATTTCCCTATACTCCCTTTCAGAATGAGAA
Organism: Geosciurus inauris; assembly: GCA_004024805.1. Taxonomy (NCBI): domain Eukaryota; kingdom Metazoa; phylum Chordata; class Mammalia; order Rodentia; family Sciuridae; genus Geosciurus; species Geosciurus inauris. The sequence goes on from PVHX01003152.1 coordinate 3,246, forward strand.
AATTTACTATTTTCAGTATATTTTGGATGTATGTTACTTGCTTTCTGATTATTATAGGGGGTCATAGCTAAGAATTTGCCTTAACTCAGACAAGGGACCTTGAGCTTGGACTATTACTCCTAGATTTCGCCCATATAATTTGAAAAATAAACTTCCATGCAAACATCTGTGCATGCATTTTAGAGCATTGTTGCTTATAATCACCAAAAACTGAGACAACCAAGATAAACAAGATATCCAAGATCAATAGGTTAATAGATAAATTGGACTTATAATATACATTCTTACACATCCCGCATCCACAAAATCTCCCTTTATGTATATATTTTTATGTCAAAATACATGACATTTTTGGCACTTACAGGTTTTAGATTTTCACAAAGCCACTTAAAATTGAAGTGGTACTATATCATTCGTTCTCATTCAATCTCTAAGAATTTTTTAATCAAATTGCATTTGAATAATTCCAAGTTAATTTATTTCTTTATTCAATATTTATTGAGAGCCTTCTGTGTACCAGGAAGTGTTTTATAAAAATGTAAACAGAAGGTTCATAAGATTTAATATTAGAAATAATGTATTTCTGACAACAAATCCTTCTAAACAAATAGAACTCTACTTATTTAAAACACAATGAAACATCTTGTCATCAAGACTTTGCTGTGAGTACAATTTAATTGAAAAATCATTCTGAAAATATTTTAATATCATCATAATTTTTGAACCAACTGGGAAACTTTGGATAGTAAGAAGAGATGGTTTTAATAATTACACTGTCACAACACAATCTTAGAATGTCCTGGATAAATGAAGATATGTTTTCATTTCAGGTATAGTAACATCATCTTTCCTTTATTAACTCTATACATTATCTTTGTATTAGTTAGGGTCTCCAGAGAAGCAGAATAAACAGGAGATTTTTATGTATTAATTTTATATATATTTATACATATGCATGTATTCATTATTCATAGCAATATAGCCATCTTTTTCTTAAAACAGCTCTGGCACTTAACAGGAACTGAATTAATAATTATTTAATGAATAGAAGAATGAAAAAAATTCCTAACTCTTTGGTTATTTATACATAGGGGTTAGATGTTGATAAATGAAATGTATTGCTATTCTAAAGGCCTGAACTAGGTAAATAATTTTAACTACCTCATTATATTTAAAAGCTAGTCTTGATTTCCAAATCATTTCATGTCTCAAATCTTTTTCCCCTTTACTAAACAAGCTAATGTGGATAAAAATGAAATAATGTTTGAAATTACATGGAAAATGGTCTGAATAATTTAACAGCTAGAAAAACATTCCCAGCAGAACTAGTAATAGAAGCTCCTTTTCATGTTAAAATTTAGGAAACCACAATAAGTAACATATTTTATGGAATACAGGTGTCATTGACTGTAAGTTATATCCTATTTTATGTAAAAGTAGCAAAGGAAAATACTGACATAAAATCATTTATTTATGATTTTTTTTTTATTTTACCTGAACTAAAAGAGGTTTTTTGAAGTGCTTAGTTTTTAAAATCCTATATCATTTTTATTTATACACCAAAAAGAAATATGAGCAAAGTAACCTGGTTATTTCTTTCCTAGGTCTTCTTTGTTTGCTAAGGTGATTTTTAAAAATCTGTTTTTCATTCAAAATTGTCACTAAATCACAGCAAGTAACATTGTTCACTGTGCTATCAAGAGTGTCAGTGATATAGTACTTCTTAATAGTCCTCCTATATCGTCTTCAATATTTTCTTCCAAGCCACATTTTTAATGCTGGGGCTTTTTGATATATATAAGATGCCACTTGACAGCTCTCATATAACAATCAGGGTTCCCATTCATTTCTCGTATTAACTTTAAATGATTTCTTCATTGAAATAATGAAACTGAAACATTCCAGCTATGTCATCAAGAATGAAAAGTCAATTATTACACGTGCAGCAATTGACAGAACTTGTAAATAACTAAGAAGTGAGTTTCACCCATTTTCACATATTAAATGCTAATTGATTATATTTGAATGTGTGTATATACATGCATATACAAATGCATACTTTTTATTTCATATTAAAAATGCAACAAAATATATGTAGTAAATGAAATAGAATATATATAGTAAATGAAACACAAATCTTTAATCTCTTCAGGTATCTCTGACTTCAATACTGGGAAAGTTCTCTCTGTAAAGATATGAATAATGGGTTTCAAAAATAGAATATCTATTAATTGCAAATTTGGCCATTATCTAAGAGGCAATATGTAGAAGGTAAATTCTGTAAAAAATTTCAAAAATACATTTAAAAGTATATTACATTTTAGATTATCCAGAGGAAAGTTTAAGTATTATGTTACTTATTTAGTTATGTGCCATAATAAAACTGATTTTAATATAAGCTTATTCCAAAAAGAAAAAAAAAATCCCATTTTATAGCATTGGCTTTCTGTTTCCTATCTACTTGGCCACATGAAACTTGGGTGCCTGTAAAGGCAGGATAATAACTAATCCTCTTTGGTGTTCAGCGTCACTTAATCCTTTCTGGTACTTATCCTATTAACATTTTTTTTCTCTTGTATTTAAATGCCAGTGCAGAGCACTCAAATTACTTGCATTTATTTCTGTGCTTCTGAATTTCCCAGTTACAAAAAGTACCTTCAGAAATATTCAACTTAATATATGCATTTATCTGAGTCTATATTCATTTTCAAGTGCTTATTCTAGTTTAATGGCTTTTAGTTTGGATATTTTAAGCTACCAATTTATGTTTACCATTATTTTGTAACTGTACAACTCATGTGTAAATAATGTAAGCTCTTTAACTGAGGCTTCAAAAATTTTTATAATACTTTTGTATACTTTAAGATTTTAGTTAAAAATTTAATCAAGGTATCTGAATCCTTAAAACATATTCTGGGGCACTACTTATATCGAAGGGCCCAAAACAATAATCTTATCTTTGTAAGACCCGTATTAGTCAAAGGATGCCAAAGTATCGTGCATTAAATAGCTAGGACAAAAATCATAGGGTTTAGAAAAATAAAAGCTTATTTCTTGCTTGATACTCATTTCCAATGTAGGTTGGCAGAAGAATCTATTCCAGATGGAATTTGACTTCCAGATCCCAAGAAGAGGAAATGGCAAGTGGCAAATCATACCTAGCTTTTAAAACTGTAGCCTTCAAGTATCATATTTTCCACCCTTCTCATTTCCTTTACAAAGCAAGTCATGCAGCAAATAACCACAAGGTGGTTGCGGAAGTATAATTACACTATGTGCCAGAGAGGGAGGAAGGGATATTTCTACCCATCCCTAATCACTACTGTATTCAACTTAACACACCCTCACTTTAAAGGAACAAAGAGCAATTTAATATGCATTGTGAATCCTTAATCTGAAAATCCAAATTCCAAAATGGTCCCAGATCCAAAGCATTTTTTCAGTGTAGATGCTCAAACAATTTTGTATTTGGGAGCATTTCTGATTTCAGGTTTTGGATTAGGGATGCTCAAACAGTAAAGTCTGTAAAAATATTCCAAAACTTGAGAAGTTCTGAAATCTGAGATTCTGGTCCTTAGTGTTTCAGATAAAATATACTTGAACTATAATGTAAAAAAATCAAAATTTTAAGGTACATATATATGTTTATCTTTTCTTTGCCAAAAAAGAATAGAAAAGAAAATTAGGAGTAGAGAGCATTTTTAACCCATTAAGTCCCAAGTTTTCTATTCTGCGGATATTTCAGTAAAATTTACACAGATGCATTAAAATAGGTGCATAATGTAGATCTTATATGTTATTACATTAATTAACATTAATTTATGTTAGTGTATCATCATTATATATTGTAATTATACTTTTATATAATTGTATTATTTATTACATAATCATATTATACATTATGTCCTATATTTAAGTTTCTTTGGTTGTTTCACATCTTTGATGACAGAAAAAAAATGTGCTAATGTAGAGGTAATGTTTTTCTTTAGGTATAATGAATAAATGATTATATATTTGTTTCTCTGTGTGTGTATTGTTTGCAACTGTGCACTTTTGCATGCTTTTAATAAAGTTGTATAAATAACTTTATTCTTCACCTGCACTGTGGTTAAGGAAATTGAGATCAGAGAATATAAGTAAACTATCATAAGTTAAGCAGCTACTGAGTCAGAACATTTAACTATTGGTTCATGAATTTTTAACTACACAATGCCACCTCTGAGGAAGGGTACCACAAGGAAAAGTGAGAAGATATTTGTTTTGCAGGTACAGATTTTTAAATCACAATCGTTTCCTCCTCCTTACCTGCTCAAAAGTGAGATTCAAATATAAAATATTGAAAATTGAGTACTTTCAGTATGATCTAGAAAGTTTGGCAACTACTGTGCCAGTAAAGTAACTAGAAAACTGAATACATTTATCAAAGACAACAATTTTGAAGCTCTTATAAATGGACAAAAGACATAATAAATGGGTAAGTGTTTATCCATGAAAATATTTGGAACCTCAGACAATAACAGCAAGCATGTATACTATTCTCTCTCAGAGATTCCTTATCTCTCACTGAGCTTGGTCATTGCTTTAACACTGCTAGAGAGGGACATGATGGGGAAACCAGGCATTTTCCTGTTGGAGGAAACTTATTTGACTCAAAGAGGAAATGTGCCCTCAAAATAAATTCACATTCTCATCTTTGGAACATATAAATGTTAACCTAAATGACAACAGAGCGAAGATGATCTTATATGAGAAGTGATATGATTAAGTTAAGCACTTCAAGAGGAAACATTTATCTATGTGCATCTGAATAGGTACTGAGTGCAATAGCATGCAATCATGTTAGAGAAAGAGGCAGAGTGAGATCACACAAAAGGGGAGAGGTATATGGAAGAGAAAGATATGCATATGGAGTCAGCCATTGCAACAATAACTGTAGCAAACCAAGGCATTTCAAGGAATTTTAGCCTCCAACAGAGGTAAGAGAATGACATCTCCCCATAAATCTGTATTGTTCTGTCCTGACAACACAATGACTGGCATCCACAACTCTCAGAGAATTAATTAATTGTGCTCTTTCTCTTTCTCTCTCTTTTTTGTGGTTCTCAGGATTGAACTTATGGCTGAGCTCATGCTAAGCACATGCTCTATTAGTGAGCTAAACACCCAGCCTTTAATTTCTGTTGTTATGAGCCACAAGTTCATACCCACAAGTTATTAGCTTCTGCAGTTTCAGTAAGTTAACATATACATATAAATATCTAGATATAAAATCTATGTACAAAATATACAAATAAAATCTACATATAGAATCTCAATATCTAAATACAAAATCAATTGTTTCTGTAATTTAGAAATGAAATGAATAATCCAAAAATAAAATTAAGCATCCAATTCCATTAACAATAGTATGAGGAAAGAATAAAATACTTAGAAATAAAATTAAAGGAGCCACAGAGGGCCGAAAACCGCCATCAGGAAACTCCACGGTTGTCCAGCCAAGGGTTGACCAGAGATTGATAGCTGCCAGCCACAGGGGAACGCACTCTCAGGGTAAGAGACACCACTGAGACCCCAGCACGAGCCGGCCCCACCCAAGTGAGGCCTGGGCCCACCCCAGTTCCGCTCCAGAGATCCTGTGGACAAGCAGGAGCTGCAAAACTGCCCAAAACTGCCCTGAGGAAACTCCACGGGTGTTCAGCCAAAGGAAGACCAGAGACTGCTAGCCACTAGCCACTGGGGAGCCCATACTCAGGGTAAGAGTTGCCTGCAGAGACCCCAGTGGGAGGCTGCCCCACCCAAGTGCGGCCTGGGCCTGACCCAGTTTGGCTCCAGATTTCCTGTGGACAGTTTCCTGGGCCCAAAACCACCCTCAGGGAATGCCAGTGATGCCTAGCTGAAGGCAGGCCAGAGCCTGCTAGCCTCCAGCCCCAGGGGAGTTCACACAGTAAGGGTGCACACAAACTCTCCTGCTTGTGATCCTGCCTAAATGAGACTTGAGCCGCCCCCAGTTCCACTCCAGAGATCCTGCTCACCAGAAGGAAGGCAAGAGAGGGAAAAAACAGCCCTCAGGGACCACAACAGGAGCCCAGCCAAGGCCACTCACACTGCCCTCTAGAGGTTCGTCTACCTTCACCACCAACTTTAGTGGCAATAGTGTCCATCTGGGGACACGGGGCAAACAGAAGTAGCTCCAAGGTGAGATACAGGTAATCTGTAGTGTCAATACAAGATTATAGGATAGAAGACACAATACCTCAGATTAGTATTTCAAGAAAGGAAGATACACAATCAACATGAAAAAACAAGGGAAGAAAGTGCCCCAAATAAACCTTGATACCACTGTAACAGAATCCATTGACAAAACAGTTGATGAAATGTCAGAGAAAGAATTCAGAATGTACATAATTAAAATGATCTGTGAATTTAAAAATGACATAAGTGAGCAAATACAGGCAAAAATTGATCAGTCTAACAAAGAAATAGGAGAGCAAATAAAGACAACCATCGATCATTTGAACAAAGAGATAAGAGAGCAATTACAAGTAGCAAAAGATTACTTTAAGAAAGAGCTAGAGATTGTGAAAAAAAAAACAATCAGGAATTCTTGAAATGAAGGAAACAATAAACTAAATAAAACACTCAATAGAAAGCATCACCAGCAGACTAGATCACCTGGAAGACAGAACCTTGGATAATGAAGACAAGATATACAATCTTGAAAATAAACTTGACCATATAGTGAAGATGGTAAAAAATTATGAACAGAACATACAAGAAATATGAGAGCATCAAAAGACCAAATTTAAGATTTATTGGGATAGAAGAAGGCACAGAATTTCAAACCAAAGGAATGCACAATCTCTTCAATAAAATAATATCAGAAAATTTCCCAGATATGAAAAATGAAGCGGAAAATCAAATATGAGAAGCTTACAGGACACCAAATGTACAAAATTTCAACAGATCTACACCAATGTACATTATAAAGAAAATGCCCAGCATACAGAATGATAGAATTTTAAAGCCTGCAAGAGAGAAGAACCAGATTACATATAAGGGGAGAACAATTTGGATCTCAGCAGCTTTTTCAACCCAGACCCTAAAACATATTCCAAGCTCTGAAAGAAAATGGATGCCAACCAATAATCCTATATCCAGCAAAACTGAGCTTCAGATTTGATGATGAAATAAAAACCTCCCATGATAAACAAAATATAAAAGAATTTACAGAAAGAAACCCTGCACTTGGCAAAATATTCCATGAGGAGGGAATGATAACCAACAATGAAGATATTCAAAGAGAGGAACAACACTAAAGAAAAGACCATTCAAAAGAGAAAACAAGTCAAGGTAAAAACCAAAAATAAACCAAAATGATCAGGATTACAAATCATATTTCAATAATAACCCTGAATGTAAATGTCCTAAATGCACCAATTAAAAGACACAGACTGACAGACTGGGTTTTAAAAAAAGACTCAACAATATGCTGTCTTCAAGAGACTCATCTCACAGGAAAAGACATCCACAGACTGACGGTAAAATGGTGGGAAAAAATATAACACTCACATGGACCCTGCAAACAAACAGGAGTTTCCATCCTCATATCAAATAAAGTGGACTTCAAACTAAAGATGGTGAAAAGAGATAAAGAAGGTCATTTCATACTTCTTAAGGGAATCATACATCAACAAGCCATAAGAATCATAAATATCTATGCCCCAAATAATGGGGCTTCTACATATATCAAACAAATCCACCTCAAATACAAGAACTGAATAGACCACAACACAATAATACATGGAGATTTTAACACAGCTCTCTCACCATTGGATAGATCTTCCAAAGGAAAACTTAATAAAGAAACTATAGATCTCAATGAAAGTATCAATAATTTAGACTTAACAGACATATATAGAGTGTTTCATTCATCAATGAGCAAATGCACATTTTTCACAGCAGCACATGGATCCTTTTCCAAAATAGATCATATGATATGTCACAAAGCCAGTCTTAGCAAATACAAAAAAAATAGAGATTCTACCCTGCATCCTATCTGACCACAATGGAATAAAGTTAGAAATCAATGACAGATTAAAAAATAGAAACTACTCCATCACCTGGAAACTAAATAATATGCTATTGAATGAGGCATGGATAACAGAAGACATCAGGGAAGAGATAAAAAATTCTTAGAGGCAAATGAAAACTCTGATACAACATATCAAAATCTCTGGGACACCATGAAGGCAGTGCTAAAAGGAAAGTTCATTGCACTAAGCTCTTTTATTAGAAGAAGTAAAAGTCAACAAATAAGTGAATTGACTCTTCATCTCAAAACCTTAGAAAAGGAAGAACAAATCAACACCAAAAGAAGTAGAAGACAAGAAATAATCAAAATCAGGGCTGAAATCAATGAAATTGAAACAAAAGAAACAATTCAAAAAATTGACAAAACAAAAAGCTGGTTCTTTGAAAACATAAAAAAATTGACAAACCATTAACCACCCTAACAAAAAGAAGGAGGGAGAAAACCCAAATTACTAAAATTCCTGTTGAAAAAGGAAATATCATGACAGACACTACTGAAATACGGAGGATAATTAGAAACTATTTTGAAAATTTATACTCCAGTAAAATAGAAAACCCTGAAGACACAGACAGATTTCTAGAGGCATATGATCTACCCAAACTGAACCAGGAGGTCATACACAACTTAAACAGATAAATTTCAAGCAAGGAAATAGAAGATGCCATCAAGAGCCTACCAACCAAGAAAAGCCCAGGTCCAGATGGATTCTCAGCTGAGTTCTACAAGACCTTCAAAGAAGAATTAATATCAATACTCTTCAAACTATTTCATGAAATAGAAAAGGAGGGAACCTTTCCAAACTCATTCTATGAGGCTAGTATCACCCTGATTCCAAAACTAGACAGAGACACATCAAAGAAAGAAAACTGAAGACCAATATCCCTGATGAACATAAATACAAAAATTCTCAATAAAATTCTGGCAAATCGCATACAAAAACATATTTAAAAAATAGTGCACCATGATCAAGTGGGGTTCATTCCAGGTATGCAAGGTTGTTTCAACATATGGAAATCAATAAACGTAATCCATCACATCAATAGACTTAAAGATAAGAGTCACATAATTTGATCAATAGATGCAGAGAAAGCATTTGATGAAATACTTATATGTTCAAAACACTAGAGAACCTTGAGATAGTAGGAACATACCTCAACTTTGTATAAGCTATCTATGCTAAACCCAAGGCCAACATCATCCTAAATGGAGAAAAATTGGAAGCATTCCCTCTAAAAATGGGAACAAGACAGGGATGCCCTCTTTCACTACTGCTATTCAACATAGTCCTTGAAACACTAGCCAGAGCAATTAGACAGATGAAAGAAATTAAAGGGATACAAATAGGAAAAGAAGAACTCAAACTATCATTATTTGCAGATGACATGATTCTATACTTAGAGGATATAAAAAATTCTACCAGAAAACTTTTAGAATTAATAAATGATTTTAGCAAAGTAGTGAGATATAAAATCAACAGCCATAAATCAATTGCATTTCTATACATCAGTGATTAACTCTCTGAAAGAGAAATTAGAAAAACTATCCCATTCACAATAGCCTCAAAAAAATAAAATACTTGGGAATCAATTTAACAACAAAGGTAAAAGACCTCTACAATGCAAACTACAAGACACTGAAGAAAGAAATTGAAGAAGACTTGAGAAGATGGAATAATCTCCCATGCTCTTGGATAGGTAGAATCAATATTGTCAAAATGGCCATACTACCCAAAGCACTATCTAGATTCAATGCAATCCCAATTAAAATGTCAATATCATTCCTTATAGAAATAGAAAAGGCAATCATGAAATTCATTTGGAAGAATAAGAGACTCAGAATAGCCAAAGCAATCCTTAGCAAGAAGAGTGAAGCAGGAGGCATCACAATACCAGACCTTAAATTATAATACAAAGCTATAGTAACAAAAATGGCATGGTACTGGCACCAAAATAGACATGTAGACCAATGGCATAGAATAGAAGACACAGAGATGAACCCACTTACATACAATTATTTTTTACTAGACAAAGGAGCCAAACACGTACACGAGAGAAAAGATAGCCTGTTCAACAAATGGTGCTGGGAAAACTGGAAATCCATATGCAGCAAAATGAAACTAAACCCCTATCTCTCACCATGCACAAAATTCAACTCAAAGTGGATCAAGGACCTAGGAATCAGATCAGAGACCCAATACCTAATAGAAGAAAAAATAAGCCCAAATCTTCATCATTTCGGATTAGGACCATACTTCCTTAACAAGACTTCTATAGCACAAGAAGTAAAATCAAGAATCAATAAATGGGATGGAATCAAACTAAAAAGCTTCTTCTCAGCAAAAGAAATAATCAATAAAGTGAACAGAGAGCCAAACAAATCTGGGAACAAATCTTTGCCACACACACATCTGATAGAGCTCTAATCTCCAGGATACATCAAGAACTCAAAAAAGTTAACACCAAAAAAACAAACAAACCAATGAATATATGGGCCAAGGAATTGAACAGAAACTTCACAGAAGGTATGCAGTCGATCAACAGACATATGAAAAAATTTTCAACATTTCTAGCAATCAGAGATATGCAAATCAAAACTACCCTATGATTTCATCTCATGCCAGTCAAAACAGCAATTATCAAGAACACAAACAACAATAAGTGTTGGCAAGGTTGTGGGGAAAAAGGCGCACTCATACATTCATGGTGGAACTGCAAATTGGTACAACCAATTTGGAAAGCAGTATGGAGACTCCTTAGAAAACTTGGAATAGAACCACCATTTGACCCAGCTATCCCACTCCTCTGTCTATAACCCAGATGACTTAAAAACAGCATACTACAGTGACGTAGCCACTTCAATGTTTATAGCAGATCAATTCACAATAGCTAAACTGTACTGTGGTATACATACACAATGGAATATTACTCAGAAATAAAAGAGAATAAAATTACGGCATTTGCAGGTAAATGGATGGAGTTGGAGAATATCATGCTAAGTGAAGTAAGCCAATCTCAGAAAACCAAATGCAGAATGTACTTGTTGATAAGTGGATGCTGATCCATAATGTGGGGAAGGACATGGGAACAATGGAGGAACTCTGTTGATGGGGTAAAGGACATGGGGACAGTAAAGGTGGTGGAATATTATGGTCATCATAGCCCTAGCTTTATGAATGACTGTATGTGTATTGTGATTCTATATCACTTACAACCAGAGAAATGAGATGTTATCCTCCATCTGTGTACAATGAATCAAATTGCACTCTGATATCATATAAACCTAAATAGAACAAATAAATTAAAATATGGAAAAAAAAGAAATAAACTTAAAATAGTGAAAATTTGTAAAAGGGAAATTTAAAACACTGTTGAGAAAAATTATATAATCTGTAAGTATCCAATGTATATGGTTAAGAAGTCTCAGGATAACAATTCTCCACAATGATATTTCTGGAAAAATTCTACCATACTTTTTAATTAAACTGACAAGGGAATCCCAAAACATATGAAAGTCAAATGATTTAAAATAAAAAACCAATTTTGAAAAATAAAAGCAAAATTGAAGGATTACACATTTTAGAAACATATTATGAAACTACAGTTGTAAAAACAATATGTTATAGGTACAAGGAAAGGTAGTCTTAAAAAGTACATAGATTTATGAAATAAAACTGAAAATTCAGAAATAAACCTTTTCAAATATGGTCAATTCATTTATGTGTTCTTTTTGTTATTCTTAGCATCCATTAGATTTTCAAAATAGTGAGCTTCTTTGTGACATTTTTCTATGTGCATATAATTTACTTTGATAGTACCATTCTCCATATTAGGCTTTCTTCTCTTTCCACCCTCCTCCTGATCCTCTTGCTAGTTGTGCATAATGTTCTGAATGGTTCCTTTTGAAATAGTCCCCATTTCACTTCCATGTTGTCTTTATTTTCCAGATTCCACATATGAGAAAAACATCATATTTGTCTTTCTGAATCTGACATACTTTGCTTCAGTTCCATTAATTTTCCTGCAAATAAATAATAAATGTCTTCATTAAAGTTCTGTATCATTAGTTTATTCCATGGATTTGCAACATTTATTTGTGTTAGTTGATATCCTGAATGGTAGAGAGTATGTTTTGATAATCCACAGATGGAGTAGCCTCCAAAACAAGATACACACTATTGAACAGCTGTTAGATACACAAAGATACATGCCAAAATTGTCATACAGAAAATCATAATTATAGAAAACTAATACAATTGATGACACAAAAAACAGAGGTTTATTTTTATGTGATATGTACATGTTATTTCATAACTGTTGGGGGCAGGCTCTCTGGGCCTCGGAGCTGCCCCGCCCTTTCAAGATGGCAACCTGGCTGTATGCCAGAAACTTGCAGTAAACAGGCGGACAACTTAAGGAAGTGCACAGCATTGGCTGGTGGTAACATCACTGTGCATGCTTGGCTCGTGGGCAATGCCTGCTCTGATACACGCCTGTATTCTGCTCATGCATTCCCCTCGTGCTTGATAATGCTATTCCTTCTGATTGGTTGTAACTCTGCTCTGTAATACTTCCTGCTGTATGAAAAGTATAAAGAAGGAGGCTGGGGGGAGAAAGGGGGAGAACAAAAGAGAACCTAGGAAGGCAAGAAGAGCACTCAACAAAAATAAAGATTGCTTTCTGAGAACAACGGCGTGATTATTGTCTCCTGCCGGCGGGCAACAATACATAACTATGTAATAATGATAGGATATGTATACATAGGTGGATTGGGTAAAGTAGAATAGTCAGAGACAGGAGAGAAGACGTGCCGGAGGAGGAGGCAAAGTTTAGAAAACTTCTAATTTCTTCTAATATATTGTCTTCCTGCTGGAGGACATTGTTAAGCAGAGATGAAGATACAGAATCCTTTTTATTCAGTGTTGTAGTAGGCTCAGGCTTCATGCTCATCAGTTAAAAGCTCATCAGTGAGTCATTGACAGCTAGGGTAAGGCATCTGTTAATTAAGAAAAATCCCTCCCCCTTGCCAAAGAGTTTGAAATGCTTATGGTTGAAATACAAAGCCAGGAGCTTCTGCTATATATGCAATTCCTTCCTAAATGTCAGTGAAGTTGAAGCATCATGAACTTTCATGTGTCGTCTTCTTTTCCTGTAGTTCTACTACAATAAGTGGAAAGTAATAGAAGAATAGGAAACACAAGTCTTTGATCAAAAAAGATGGTTTTTTTTGGTACGAGGAGTGAACTCATGGGCACTCTACCACTGAGCCACACCCCCAGCCCTATTTTGTGTTTTATGTAGAGACAGGGTCTTACTGAGTTGCTTAGCGCCTTGCCATTGCTGAGGCTGGCTTTGAATTCATGATTCTTAATTTCTACTAGGGATCTTCTTCAAAAATAGAAAAGATAAAAAAATACATGTATGATATTTTAAAATATATATATAGTGGTTAGTATAATTTAGAGATTCTTTATTCTATTTAGGATTATAGAGATTCAACAATTTATAATGTTCTCTACAACCTATAAGGTAGATATTAGTTTTATTCCTGTCCTTGTCAAATTCAGACAGTAAGTGTGAAAAGACTGAAGTCATACCCAGACACACTGTCTCTGAAGGCTTTCTCTGAATTACTTTACACTATATAAATACATATATTCATGAATATATCTCTCTATATAGTATGGTTTTCTCATCTATAGAGAAATTTATATTTTCTTTTCCCAACTACTGCACTCCAAATGTTTGTGCCACTACAGAATTTCTATATTGAAATCTCATCCCCAAGGTATTAGGAAATAGGGCCTTTAAGAGGTAATTAGGCCCTGAGGGTAGAGCCCGCATAAATGGGATTAGTGTCCTGATAGAAAAGGCCCACAAAGACTCTTCTCACAACTTCCCCAAGTGAGGACACAGTGAAAAGATGGTATTTGTGAAGAAGCAAATTTTCACCAAGACCATCTCCAGTGCCTTGATTTGGGATTGTCTAGCCTCCAGAAAGATGAAAGAAAAAAGTTTCTGTTTTTTTATAATTTGTCCATCTTAAGGTATTTTGATACAGCAGTTTGAACAAAGGTATCAGTAATGAGAAATTATTGACATTCTATTCTTTGATTTAAAGTGTGAAACTTGTTAAATAATGATTATTTTAAACATGCACGCAGTTTTTCCTATGTATGACTCTATTTTTCAAGCTCATACTTGAAGTTAATGATGGAATCTCACTTGCAGAGTTTAGACTCACCCAATGTTTCTGGTGATAAATTGGTTGGATAATTCTATATAGTTGTTTTGCTTTTATTTCACAAAAGGGAAATAAGAAATATTTTTCCATTATTTCCCCCAGTGTAGCAGATTTATAATTCATTTATTCCAAGATATTTAATACCATAACTTTCAGAACAAGCAAGAAACTGAAACTGTCATTCTTGGTTTTTATTCTCATATAGATTGTGTATCCTTTGTCCAAAATGCTTGAGACCAGACAGGTTTTGGATTTAGATGTTTTTCTGATTTTAGAATATTTGCATATACATAGTGGAAAATTTTGTGAATGAATATCAAATCAAAATTCAAAATTTATTTTGTTTCCTATATACCGTATACACAAATCCAAGGTAATTTTATACATTTTTAGTGAACCTGCATTTTAACTGCAACCCATCACAAGAAGTGAGGTGTAGCATTTTCCACTTGTGGCTTCATGTTGATACTCAAAACCTTTCAGATGTTTAGCACTTCAGATTTTGAAATTTCAGATTAGGAATGCTTAACCTATACTAAGAATCAAGTTTCAAACTGGGTTTTGACTGAGATCTGTTATCTAGATCTTGTTCTAAATCATTTTTAACACTTAATTTTAACAATAGCTTTCACAAAGATTTTTATATGGACTCACTCTTATGTATCAAATTATACAATTTGTGTACAAAATGACATTTGCAAAGGTGACATTTTGTTAAGTCTTATGCGAAAGAAGTTTGTATAGATACATATAGTAATAAGCATATAATTCAAGAAAAAGATACTTTCCATAATGATCAATTACTTTTCAGGCCAAAAATTGCTTGGCAGATATTTTGCACATATCAGTAACATGGTGGGACAAAATTATAAGTTTCCATTTGCTTCTTTCACTCCAAAAGCAAACAAAAAAACTATTGCTCATAAAAAAATGCCAGAGTTATCTCTTAAATGAACAAATGATGCTAACGGAATATAAAATGTTAAAAACAATTTGGTGCAACTATATATTTTAGGGGAAAATATTCTAAATAGCATTCAAGATTTGAAGGCAACACACAATCGAAGTCCCAAGAACAAACATGTGCTTGATTCCAAGTGACAACTTTAATACTGGATGTTTGGCAAATAAAACTTTTAAAATGAGCTGAATGTAAATTTATTAGCATGACAAAAAAGTAAAGTTGGGGACAAAAATAGTATTTGTAGTTTTAATAATGTAGTCTACTTCTATAAAACCATAAATTGACTTACTAATTTGGAAAAATATCTACAACAAAAAACTTGACATTATCACTTTTCTCATACAGTTATTAAATTTAATCTTTGCTCTTATAATTTATTATAATATTTAAATGAATTATAAGCTCTCCATAAAACCTAACTGTCTAATCCTATAAAGAATTATACATACAGTAAAGTGTTATATGAAAATCTACTTTTAAAAATATTATCAGGAGTAGGCTTTTGGTATTACAAACACTTATTAAGAATAATGCCTAACAGAAGAGTCTTTAGAAACAGGCTTTTCCTATCATTTTCCTGGTAGGGTAAATGAAATTTGTAAAAATAGAAAATTTGGTCAAATTTCTAGATTTTGGGGGAGTGAAATTTCCCCAAGAAAAGGAGTCTAGTGAGTACAGTAAGATGTCAGCCTTAAGAACCACCACTACCATGTGGTCAATGGATGTTAAGATCTCAGCCATAGTCAACCAAAAATTTTTCAAAACCAATCTGTAAGAAAAAGCATACTTTGGAATGCTGGCTGGACAATTTGAGAGCTATCTACTTCAGGTTTCTTCACTTCAGCACCCTCTCAGGCAATAGAACAAGTGACCTTAAATTTTTTTCAGATTATTTATACCAAATAGTGTGCTCTATCATCAAGCACTAGCATAGAGTACACACTGGCACAGACACGTTTCTTTTTTGAATAGATATTATCTTTCTATGGTAATGTCCAGTCTGCCCTACTAAGTTCACAAAGCTATCATTGGAGCTCCCGCTTAGCACAAAATTATACTGCCAATTTATCAAAGTTGATTTGTCTTGGGGTAAGCATCTGGTCCAACCTGTCCAATAAAATTTTTCCTAGGGAGTTTTGGATTCCAAAACGAGTCAAAACTTCTCTTTATTGCCACTGAAATTGTAAGATGAAATATTCAGGAGCTGTCAGCAACTATATATCATGACATGTAGAGAAATCATAAACCAACCTCCTTAGAGAATAAAGATAGAAACAGGGAAAGATTTGCATTCTTGGTTCCATCCCTGACTTCTAGAAGTTTAGCTGTTAAACCCTTCTTTGGATTTTTAGAAATGCCCTAGTTTCACTCTCAAAAAGCTCCTCTATCCTTGGATTATTTCCATTCACACATTTGTAAAGTCAAACCTAAATTTTCCTAGCTCATGGATAGGTCATTTATAAGTGGCAGTACACACAACGAAGTAGAGATGGAGATGGTGGTATCTAACTCAAAAATAACAGAACAAAAATTATCTCCCAATGTATCTTTCCATAGGGAAATCAGGACAGCAAAGGTGAAGAAAAAAGAAGTTTCTCTTTTTGCCAAAACATGAGAGTATGTTTAAAGATACTTAAAATCTTTCTTATCTTGATAGTTCTCCTTTCCTATTAATACATGAACTTGCCTATGTCTAATCTGAGAGGCTGGATGAGAGAAAGGAAGGCAATGAGAAAGATATTTGGGTCAAAACTAGTGGGATAGGAAACTAAGAAACAGGGAAAAGCCACATCTGCTTCGTAGCTATATACAAACCAAGAGCATGATGTGCATCAATAATAATTACTTATGAGATCCACAAAAATCATCTAACAAAGAATAATTCAAATCCTTTTGAGCTGTATAATGCAGTCAGGATCAGTTCACTTAGAATATCATCAAACAAATATTTGGTTCATATAATGTGTGATTGGGAAATAAAGGCTTTCTTCTCCTAGAGAAGCATGTCACTGAGCTCTCCATCATTATAAAAAGATACCTAATAGAATTAACTTTATTTTGGCTCACAGTTTTGGAGCTTTCAGTTCATAATAGATTGCCTCTATTTGCTTTTGGGCTTGTGGTGAAGCAGCACATCATGGCAGGAAAACATGGCAGAGCAAAACCAATTTCCTCATGACCCAGGGAGCAAAGAGAGTGAGAAGGGGGCTGTAAACCCACAATCATTTTAAAAACAACTTCCTCTCACTAGGCCCTAAAAGTTTCATCACTTCCCAAGAGCACCACCCATGGGGACTAGGTCTTCAACACATGGACATTTGAAGGATATTCAAGATCCTTCAAGAACTATAGCATAACTAATACAGAATAATATCAGTTCTGAATTTTTATTCATTATTTCTGGGTGTCCTCAGCATTGTCTTACATGTAATCCTGAATACATGGTATTAGGCTACACCAGCTACAAATTATTTCTCCAGATGAGAAGAAAAAAGATATCTTCCGACTATGATTAAAAGCAGTAAAAACAAAAACAACAACAAAAAAAAAACGGATTCTTAATACAGGGGACAAGAACAGTACCTTCTCAAGAGGTAGTAATACAATCTGAAACACCTCCCTCTACTGTAGGACAGTTGTCACCTAGTCTAATGCCATATCTAATTTTAACTAGGCATATCCACAATACTGACAAAATAGATTTGCAGTCAGTACATTGAGTGGTTGTTTCCCATTTGAGGTTACACTTAATCTCAGATTGAAATCTACATCTATTCATAACTGGCTGCTTGAGTTTGAGCAAATCACACACCTTTTGTATTCCACAGGTGTTTCATAAATAAAGTGAAAATTATAATATTGTGTTTCTATTGAGTTATTGTCTACATTAGAGCAGGTGGTGTACTATGTGGAAAAGAGTCATTCTGCATTCCAGACAGAAGTGAAAATATTATAATGCATTGTCTAGTGTTACACAATTTTTGTTTTGTGAAACCATGTTTCCATTTTTACTTACCCTCATTCATTCATTTAATGTGTATTTATTGAAACAGATACAGGTGCAGCATCCATGGAAACAGAATGAAAGTGAGAGCTAGACACCATGTTTTATTCAGAAATGATTTTCTCTCTGATTATGTAACCATTATATCTGGACAATGTGTTTTTCCCATTAGGGTTACTTCTTTTTTGGATTTATTCTTATTCTTTCCAGCAAATACCTCATGAATACTATTTTGCCTAACTAAACACTTATCATCACCACAAGGCCACCTTACCCACCTCCCCATTCACACACACATCTGACATCTGCATCCTAAGCAACAGTCTACCAGATGTTCCCCTGAGTTATCTAAATCTATAAGGAAGTATCACATCAGTTTCAGTTCAAGCTGGGACAAATACATACCAGCACACATGCAATTATGCACATGCAAATTATATGCTAAAATCCTGAATTGCCTCATCTGTTACCATAAAACAAACAAACAAAAATATCTTGTATGATAAAGAAAGGCAATATCTCATCATCTCAAGTTTAGGAGAGATCTTTAAGGATCAGGAAATGCAATTAAGTAGTTTCATAAGTGCTAATAGCATTCAACTTGATATCCCCTTGGAACATCTTAACAATCAAATTCACACTCTTAAAAATCCCCAAATTATTTTTTGTCTCAAATGACTTTCTATCTTGGTACATTTCTTTATCTGACTGCAGATTACAAATGGGATGCATTCAAATGTTCCACAGATACGTAAATTGAAACCTCTTGACTAAAACATTAACTACTGCCTTTGCTTAGCAAAGATGATTGGATTTTCTACACTACTTTTTATTCTTTCTTTCTCTCTCCCTCCTCCCTTTGTTACTGGGACTTGAACCCAGGGGTACTAACCACCACTGAGTCACATCCTCAGCCCTTCTTATTTTATTTTATTTTATTATTCTGTGACAAGTCTTTCTAAGTGGCTGGAAGCTCACTTTATTCTTATGTAATAAAAGTGTATGTATATCTATCTTTATGGGAAGGTAAAATTAATGGGAGATTATTGTAACCAGAAATTCTCTAACTTAAATGGAATTGCTTAGAATGTACATGTGTTTTTCTCATGATTTACCACAGGAAAACTTTGGAAAGTGTTGATTAGTTTTTCTTAAAAGTGTTGATTTTTTTTCTTAGTACATTTCTTAAAATGTACTAAGTGGTTTTGTTCCCCAAAATTATAGCCATGCTCAAGGTGGGGCTGAACCATATCTCTACAACTAAGTAACTGTAATATTAGGCAAGTTATAAACCTCTATAATCCTTAAATTTTCATAAATAGAATGTACCTTACAATGGTGGTGGTTAGAGAGTTGCTGTGAGCAGCACAGAAGAAATTTAGCACAGTAACCCAATGTAATACCCCTATGCTAACCTATGGCACAGCGCCAGAAGAGCCAAGAATATGAATGATTGAGCCTGATGGGCCAGTAAACAGGAAGGTACTAATTTCAGTACATGAAATGTTGCTCTTTTGACATCTTCTCATCCAGAAATCTATGTTCTTTCAATTTGTGTGTATTCCCAGGTAAGGAATGTGACACTAAATTATTTTTATAAGAGTTTCATAAATAAGGATTCATAAAAGCCTCAATAAATTTGTATTAACTATCTACTAGGCTTTGAGCACTGGACAAGAGCCTGAATGAAGACACATTGTTGTACTGAACATAGTACACACAGAGTACCCATAGTGTGAGAAATGTTTTTTAAATAATTACACAAATACATATATAGTCATATACATACACACACACACACACACACACACACACTATAAAGAAAGAAATAAAACAATGCCTTAGAAGAATTTGAAAGGAAGATGTATTTTTAATTAGAAGGCTAGAAAATATTTTTCTATAAGGCCAATGATATAAGAATAATTTTTACCTTCTAAACTATTTGAAAAAAGCAATAAAAATAAAATAATATTTTGTGACATGTTATAAATAAAATAAATATGCATTTCTGGTTTTGAAAATAAGATTTTATTGGAACACAGCTATGCTCATTTATTTATGTCATGTCTATGACTGCTTTCATGCTATACCAGACTTGTATAGTTCAAGTAAAAACTGTATGGCCCACAAAGCCTAAAATATTGCCATATGGCCATTTAGAGAAAATGATTGCTGACTCCTGAGGCAGAATTCCCAAGGAATTTGTTCCATAAGTTAAGCGAGATGCTGTTTGAAGGAGCCATTGAAATGCCTGAAATATGCAGCCTGATTGGATTTATATTAAGAACTCTTTTGCCGATATATTTATTTCCTCAGGTTTATTTTCATCTTAATATGAGAAGTTAAGGAGTGAAAATCACAGATCCTGGGAAATGATTGGACATTAGTTCTTGGACCATGCTATGGATTGGTTGCTTGTATCTCACAAAAAACTGACACATTGAAATTCTAAACCTTAAGTGATTACTACACATATTACTTATATGATAGCCTTAGGATGAAAAGTCCTTAGTGGGTAATTAGGTCATGAGGGTTGAGCCCTTCTGAGTGTGATTAGTGCCTTTAAAAGTATGAGAGCTGTTTCTTTCTCTTTGCTTTCAGACATATGAGGACATAAGGAGAAAGCTGTCTATGAACCAGAAAGTGGGTTCTCTCTAGATACCAGATCTGCATGCATCTTGATTTTATATTTCACAGCCTCCAAAATTGTGAGGAATAATTTTCTGTTGTTAAAGAACTCCATGTAAGGTATTCTATTTAAGCAGCCTGACATGACAAAGATGGGCCAACTAATAAAACCAAAGAAAGCTCATTATTATTTGATTTAACAAATGTTTTTGAATGCATACTATATTTAGTCAGTGTCCTGGGTGTTAGATAAACAAACATGGGTTTACATAGTCCTTGTCTTCAATTTGTTTACAGTTTACTCAATATAGGGTCTTAGTAGCCTATTGATAGATTTAGATAGTTGTTTCATCCCCTTCCTCTCCATCTTCCTGTAGATAATAAATAAAAGAAAGCTTTAAAACAACCTAAGAAAGGTTTGCAACTGGTAGAATTTTAAATAATAATTTACTAGTTATTTTTATTCAGTGTCTACATTATTTCTAGTCTTAGATACAAACATCTAAAGTGGGCATATTAATTTAACATTGTGGGAAAACATTAGGGTACAGAGAAATGAAATCACTTGCAGAAGGACTCAGGGATAAGAGCAATGAACCTGTAACTTAAGCCAAGATTCCATGTTTTGACACCATGCCACTGTTTACTAAATTAGGGATTTTGAGTCACTAGGTACACTGACGAGGAAGATCAAAGATGTCACCCAACATGTAGAATTTCACTAAAAAGGCTCTTGTCCTTTCGATTTTGGTTCAATCCTCAATCAAAGAGAAATATACAGTGGTACAACAATGTCTCTGGCACTTTTTTATGACTTCCTAGTCTCTCTCTTTTTTTGAGAGAACAGACTTCAGATTCTGAAACTTCAGCAGGTAAAGAAAAGCCAGGAAGAATTCAAACACACTTGTATCAAATTTTGTATTTTATATTTGTTATATCTGTTTTGTTTCTTAAACACATTCAACTGATTAAAAAGTGATAGTAATATTTTCATTTGAAATAACTATTATAGAATTTTCTCTTTCAGGAAACCTAAATGTGTTGTCTTAGAGAACACTATTAAATTTTCTTATTACCATTTCATGTAGTACATGGAATTTGAAAAGATAAGATTATAGTTTGGAAAATACTGCATTACACTGTGTTGTCTTATGATTTTGATGCAGAATCTGAATCTTAGCATAACTTTTTGTTTAGATTTTAATTTTTAAATAATAAAATCTCAGGACTACAAGGGATTTCTATGAACATCATATCTATACTCTGATAGTAGAATCTCTATACTTAGTAGGCATACAGAACTATTTTCCACTCTTGCTTTAACAAATTACAACAAAATTTTTGGTATAACACAACAGTGATGTATCACATTCCAGTTCTAGAGGTCAGAGTTCCTGAAATCAAGCTGTCAGCTTGCTTCATCCTTTCTTGGTGATCTAGGGAATAATATAATTTCTTACCTTTTCCATTTTCTTGAAACTCTTGCACTTTATGCACATGATTCTGCAAAATTATGACCTCTGATTTTGTAGACTCAGCTTCTCTTGTTTACATGGACTTTTGTGATTATATGGGTTCACAGACACAATCTAGAAAAATCATCTCATCTCAAGAACCTAAATATGTCACATTTGCAGTCTTTCTTTTTTCTTTTTTCTTTCTTCATGTAAAGTATCATATCTATAGGTTCAGGATTTGGGATATGGACATTTTCCAGAGGTCATTGTTTTGTGTACTACATCATCATATATTTGAAACAGAGTGATAAGAGTCCTCTCTTGGAAAATTCTTCATTCCAAATGGTTATCCATCTTAGATTAATTCTTTCTGATCAGTATAACAAATTTTATCATAATCAAGGTGATAGTTTTAGATGATCATTTTCCTCCCATTCTTTTCTTTTTCCTTCTTTCTTTCTTTCTTTTTTTTGATACTGGAGTTTAAACTAAGGGGCACTCAACCCCTGAGCCACAACCCTAGCCTTATTTGGTATTGTATTTAGAGACATGATTTCACTGAGTTGCTTAGTGCCTTGCCCTTGCTGAGGCTGGCTTTGAACTCACAATTCTCCCTCCTCAGCCTCCTGAGCCACTGGGATTATAGGCATGCACCACTGCATGTAGCTCTCATCCTTCCATTCTTTCTGCTGAACACCTTCAATGAAGCTACTAGCTTAACCTATTGTTTAATTTTATATAATATTCTTATCAGTCTCCTTTAAAGTTAGCATCAGTTTGTCTTATGTATTACCTAAGTAGTGAAACCTACACAGCAATATCTCCCAAGTGTACACTTTCCTTCTCTAGAAATATCTCAAATTTAAATTGTCTTTTTTTTTTGGTACTGGAGATTGAACTCAGGGGCACTTGACCACTGAGCCACATCCTCAGCCCTATTTTGTGTTTTATGTAGAGACAGGGTCTTATTGAGTTGCTTAGCACCTCGCCATTGCTGAGGCTGGCTTTGAACTCACAGTTCTCCTGCCTCAGCCTCCCTAAGTTGAATTGTCTTTTTTGGTAGTCAAATTATGGTATTAGTCCATACAGTGTTTCCATTAACTACAGACTTCAAAGTTATATAATTGTATTTTCAACTAATCTCTTAGGAGTCTTGTTTTTGAATCCTGAATCCTCCTCTTGTAGTTTAGTTATTCCTTCAATCTTTAGATGACAGATAATAATGCTAATGTCAAAGGACAATTAAGAGATTTAATTATTACATGTAAATTGCCTCACACATTGCTTACCAGATTAAGAAAAACATTCAAAAATATTAGTTATTTCTGATCTTTAATCTTAAATATTTACCAGTGTCATAAATTTCTAATATAATTTTAAAAAAAGCCATGCCAGAATGGAATGAGTAGGTATGTTGTGGGTTAAGAGTCTAAATTCCTATTGGAACTAGTTAGGCAGCATTTGTATGTACAGTTTGGGCTGAATTTACAATGTCAGAGAGCAGTAGGACTCTGGGAAACTGTGAGAAACAGTTCATATGCAGCAGATTCCCAGGGTTCAAATAGACATCAAAAAAGTCAGGCAGGCCCAGGACTATGCCCAGTTCCACCACAGAGTTCCTGCCCACTAGGAGGAGCACAGGCCAAGGCCCAGGACCACCTTCAGGGACCCCTGCTGGAGCATAGCCAAGGCCACTCCCACTGCCTTCTTGAGTTACTTCCATTACTGCTGCCACCATCTTTAGGGCCAATAGTGACCATCTAGGGACACCTGCTGGGGACTGGAAGTGAACTCCAATGTGAGATACAGGTAATCTGTAGTGTCACTACAAGATTATAGGATAGAAACTGCAATACCTCAGATCAGCATTGCAAGAAAGGAAGATGCATAATCGACATGAAAAAACAAGGGAAGAAAGTGCCCCAAATAAACCTAGATACTATAATAATAGAATCCATTGGCAGCACAGTTGATGAAATGTCAGAGAAAGAATTCAGAACGTACGTAATTAAAATGATCTGCAAACTAAAGAATAACTTAAGCAAGCAAATAACAAGCAGGAGTTTTCATCCTCATATCAGATAAAGTGAACTTCAAACCAAAGTTAGTGAAAAGGGATAAAGAAGGACATTTTATACTTCTTGAGGGAATCATACATCAGTAAGAAACAATAATCCTAAATATCTATGTGCTGAACAATGGGGCACCTATGTATATCAAACAAATTCTTCTCAAATACAAGAACCAAATAGACCACAACACAATAATACTTGATGACTTTAACACAGCTCTTTCACCACTAGATAGATCTTCCAAACAAACTAAAGAAACCATAGAATTCAATAAAACAATCAATAATTTAGACTTAACGGACATATATAGAATATTCCATCTATCAATGAGTGAATACACTTTTTTCTCAGCAGCACATGGATCCTTCTCCAAAATAGATCATATGTTATATCACAAAACAAGTCTTAGCAAATACAAAAAAATAGAAATACTACCCTGTATCCTGCCTGATCATAATGGAATAAAATTAGAAATCAATGACAGATTAAAAAAATAGAAACTACTCCAATACCTGGAAACTAAATAATATGCTATTGAATGATGCATGGATAACAGAAGACATCAAGGAAGAGATAAAAAAAATTGTTAGAGGTAAAGGAAAACTCCGATACAACATATCAAAATCTCTGGGACACCATGAAGGCAGTGCTAAGGAAAGTTCATTGCATTAAGCTCATTCATTAAAAGAAGAAAAAGTCAACAAATGAATGATGTGACTCCACATCTCAAAGTCCTAGATAAAGAAGAGTAAACCAACACAAAAAGAAGTAGAAAGTCAGGAAGTAATTAAAATAAGGGCTGAAATCAATGAAATCAAAACAAAAGAAACAATGCAAAAAGTTGACAAAACTAAAAGCTGGTTCTTTGAAAAATTAATCAAAATTGACAAATCCTTAGCCAATCAAACATAAAGAAGGGGAGGAAAAACCCAAATTACTAAAATTCATAATGAAAAAGGAAATATCATGACAGACACTACTGAAATACAGAGGATAATTAGAAACTATTTTGAAAATTTATACTCCAGTATAATAGAAAACCCTGAAGACATCAACAAATTTCCAGAGGCATATGACCTACCGAAACTGAAATAGGAAATCATACACAACTTAAACAGATCAATTTCAAGCAAGGAAATAGAAGATGCCATCAAAAGCCTACCAACCAAGAAAAGCCCAGGTCCAGATGGATTCTCAGCTGAGTTCTACAAGACCTTCAAAGAAGAATTAATACCAATACTCCTCAAACTATTTCATGAAATGGAAAAGGAGGGAACCCTTCCAAACTCATTCTATGAGGTTAGTATCACCCTGACACTAAAATCAGAAAGAGACACATCAAAGAAAGAAAACTTCAAACCAATATCACTGATGAACATAGATGCAAAAATTATCAATAAAATTTTGGCAAATCACATACAAAAACATATTAAGAAAATAGTGCACCATGATCAAGTGGGGTTCATTCCAGGGATGCCAGGTTGGTTCAACACACGGAAATCAATTAACATAATCCATCACATCAGTAGACTTAAAGATAAGAATCATATGATTTTACCAATTGATGCAGAGAAAGCATTTGACAAAATACAGCACCCTTTTATGTTAAAAACACTAGAAAAAATAGGGATAATAGGATAATAGCTTTTACAACTTTGTAAAAGCTATCTATGCTAAACCTAAGGCCAATATCATTGTAAATGGAGAAAAATTGGAAGCATTCCCTCTAAAATCAGGAACAAGACGGGGATGCCTTCTTTCCCCTCTTCTATTCAACATAGTCCTTGAAATTCTAGCCAGAGCAATTAGACAGACAAATAAATTAAAGGGATACAAATAGAAAAAGAAGAACTCTAATTATCATTATTTGCCGACAACATGATTTTATACTTAAAGGATCCAAAAAATTCCACCAGAAAACTTCTAGAATTAATAAATGAATTTAGAAAAGTAGCAGGATATAAAATCAATACCCATAAATCGATTGCATTTCTATACATCAGTGATGAATCCTCTGGAACAGAAATTAGGAAAACTACCCCCATTCACAATAACCTCAAAAAAAAAATCAAAATACTTGGGAACCAATTTAACAAAAGCGGTGAAAGACCTCTGCAGTGAAAACTACAAGACCCTAGAGAAAGAAATTGTACAAGACTTTGGAAGATGGAAAAATCTTCCATGGTCGTGGATAGGCAGAAACAATATTGTCAAAATGGCCATACTACCGAAAGCACTATACAGATTCAATGCCATTCCAATCAAAATCCCAACGTCATTCCTTCTAGAAATAGAAAGGCAATCATGAAATTCATTTGGAAGAATAAGAGACCCAGAATAGCCAAAGCAATCCTTAGCAAGAAGAGTAAAGCAGGAGGCATCACAATACCAGACCTTAAACTATACTACAAAGCTATAGTAACAAAAATGGCATGATACTGGCACCAAAATTGACATATAGACCAATGGTAAAAAATAGAAGACACAGAGACAAACCCACTTGAATACAGTTACCTTATACTAGACAAAGGTGCCAAACACATACATTGGAGAAAAGAAAGCTTCTTCAACAAATGGTGCTGGGAAAATTGGAAATCCATATGCAGCAAAATCAAAATAATCCCCTCTCACCATGCACAAAATTCAACTCAAAGTGGATTAAGGACCTGGGAAGTAGACCAGAGAACCTACACATAATACAAGAAAAAGTAGGCCCAAATGTTGGCTTAGGATCTTACTTCCTTAAGTAAGGTCGTGTTGGCTTTATCATGTTGGCTTAGGACCTTACTTCCTTAACAAGACTCCTATTGTGCAAGAAAGAAAATCAAGAATCAATATATGGGATGGATTCAAGCTAGAAAGCTTCTTCTCTGCAAAAGAAACAATAAATGAAGTACATAGAGAGCCTACATTCTGGGAAAAAATTTTTGCCACACACACACATCAAATAGAGCATTAATCTCCATGATATATAAAGAACTCAAAAAACATAACACCAAAAAAACAAACAACCCAATTAATAAATGGGCTAAGGAGCTGAACGTCTGTTCATCTCAGAAGAAGATATACAATCGATCAACAAATATATGAAGAAATGTTCAACATCTCTAGCAATTACTGAAATACAAATCAAAACTAAGATTTCATTTCATGCCATTCAGAATGGCAACTATCAAGAACACAAACAACAATAAATGCTGGTGAGTTTGTGGGGGAAAAGGCATACTAATACATTGCTGGTGGATCTGCAAATTAGTATAACCAATCTGGAAAGCATTATGGAGATTTCTTAGAAAACTTGGGATGGAACCATCATTTGACCCGGCTATCCCACTCCTTGGGTCTATACCCAAAAGACTTAAAAACAGCATACTATAGTGATGCAGCCACTTCAATGTTTATAGCAGCTCAATTCACAGTAGCTAAACTGTGGAACCAACTTAGATGCCCTTTGGTAGATGAATGGATAAAGAAACTGTGGTATATATACACAATGGAATATTCCTCAACAATAAAAGAGAATAAAATTATGGCATTTGCAGGTAAATGGATGAAATTGGAGGATATCATGGTAATCAAAGTAACCCAATCCCAAAAAACCAAATGTCGAGTGTTCTCTCTGATAAGTGAATGCTGATCCATAATGGGAGAGAGGGCACGAGGGCACGGGAAGAATGGAGGAATTTTGGTCAAAGGGGAGGAAGGGGGAGGGGCCATTGGGACAGTAAAAATGGTGGAATGAGATGGACATCATAGCCCTAGCTTCATATATGACAGCATATATGATGTAATTCTACATCATGTACAACCAGAGAAATGAAAAGTAGTGCTGCATCTGTGTATTATGATGCATTCTGCTATCATGTATACCTAAGTGGAATAAATAAAAAGTAAATAAATAAAAGTTCATAATTTCAATGAAAAAAAAAAAAAAAACAATAGTCAGGCAGCTGAGTGTGGTAGCCCATGCCTGTAATCCCAGCACTTTTGAAGTCTGACACTGAAGAATGGTGAGTTCCAAGCCAGCTTCAGCAAAGTGAGGCACTAAGGAACTCCATGAGACCCTGTCTCTAAATAAAACACAAATAGGGCTATGGATGTGTCTCACTGGTCGAATACCTTTATGTTTAATCCCTGGAACATAAAAAAAACACCCCCCCAATAAAACAGGCTATAACCTTATTGCTTATTATCTCAGGTTAAGTTCCCCAGAGCAGAACCTGAAACAAAGATTATCATTAAATTAATATATTATGGGCGTACTTTCAGGAAGTGTGAAAGAAACAGTATAATATACTGGACTTAAACTAAGCAAGAAAATGGTCTCAATGAAAAACTCACTTCAAGGGTGTGGCACTTGGCCAACATGTACAAGGTGATGCAAGAAAGAAATAAAAAAGAAAAAAACAAAAAAAAAATCAACAAAAAATAAGGACTCCTCACTTCAATCTGATCCAGGCAAAACTATGATGTACAAATGGGACAATGATATCTCTTTAACCACAAGACAAAGCACTGCACTTTATACCTATTAGTCATGGCAGCAATCTTCTCCTTCTGGGCATAGGGAGGTACAGGTATAAACAGCTCATAGCCTCTAGGATAAAACAGTTCCCATTTTGCCAAAAGCAATTCACCCCAAGAGTGGAGTGCTTTCAGTGGTTATTGCTAAACTGATTAATGGCTGCAACTGGACACACCAACCATCTAGTTGTTGGATCTGGGTGGAGTGATACATTGTTTGCACACTCTCACTATATCAGGAAAGACAAGCAAGTCTCCTCCAAGGAAAAGATAAAGCATAGAGAGAGTATATTGTTGGAGGTGGTTGAATAAAGTAAGGAAGCAAGAAAAATCTAGAGAACAATCCATGGAGAAGTTCCTTATA
The DNA here is from genome assembly GCA_004024805.1 of Geosciurus inauris. Classification (NCBI taxonomy): domain Eukaryota; kingdom Metazoa; phylum Chordata; class Mammalia; order Rodentia; family Sciuridae; genus Geosciurus; species Geosciurus inauris. The sequence continues at coordinate 32,591 of PVHX01003152.1, forward strand.
GAACCTTCTAAGGAATTCACATGTGCCTAATGAGAATGTTAGACTGTGACCAGCTATTGTATAAAAAGCAGAGGAATCAATTCAGTGCAAGCCAAAAGAAGCAGAAACAATTAACAGAAAAGATTTCAACAGTAATTTATTATGCTGGAGGGTTTCCTCACGTTCCCTCACCCGATGCCCCTGTCACATCAATTCTGAAGCAACCAAATCCCAGGTGAGGAAATTAAAGGAAGCAGACTAACTGCAAAGTGAGGGACAAGGAAGTCCTAAGTTGCTGAGACTCAAGTCAAGTGAAAAGAAAGAGAATAAAACAAGACAAAATATGAACATTTTAATCTCATGAGTATTTCATGATAGAAATAATCAGGAAATTAAAAACTTCAGGGAAGGGAGATTTAACTCAGAACCTCACAGAGCAGTGAAGAAAAATAAAATCTTTAGTTGTATGTATCTCCCTCCACTTGAGATTATTCATACACAGACAATGCCTCACTCTCAGTCCAATTCAGAGATAGGTGAAAGCCTGTTCATAAATTTGAGGAAAGTAAAATTCATCTATGTATTTATAATTCTTACAAAAAGTTTTGAGATGAGGAACATCCATCTTATGAATATCACTAAATGTGGCTTAGGGCACTAGAAAGCCCTGCAAATGCTATTATTTTTTTTTTTCTGGATAGCACTTTGATGAAATATGTAGAAGAATAAATTTATAAAGAGAAATAACAATGTGATACCCAAAATGTGCTTCCAAAACTTTTTTTAACATTGGTGGGAAAATTGCATTTTATATCTGTACACAATTGTATAGCTAGCAGCATGCAAAGTGCCTAAAGCTCAATAGAAGAATAAATTCAAAAACTAATTTTTATTTTTTTGTCCTTTGCATGATATCATTTCATGGAGTTTTATATCTCTCCTGAAATGTAGATGGAGGGCTGTTTTTTTTAAACTTTATTTCTATTATTGTATTTTCCTACTGGATGTGTGTTTCAACTTAGGTTTAACAAAATAACATTTTAATAGTCATTGAGATCATATATGAAAAGAAAATAGCTATCAGACTGATGCAAAAGAATATGGCAAGCAATGTGTACAGTGGGTACTATTTTAGGAACAGAACCCTCATGGTGGGGGAGGAACCCCTTAGTGACCCAACAAAACTCAATCTCTAATATATGAATTGCTGTGTTCTCAGCTACTACCTAACAGGCCACCCTACCACCCAGCCACCTCTACTTCCTTGCTGACTGTAGCCAGGACTTTCTAATCAAGTATCATGCTATCAATATGTCCATGCAAAAATTTTAGACTGTAGTACCATTTTAATGTAAGCCAAACTTGAATCATTCAAAGTGAACCAATACTGAAATGCATGTAACTGCAGTAATGCAGATGTTAGATCATTTTATTTATTATTGATTTTCTTGTGAAAAGTACTAAACTGTAACTGCCCTAAGACAAATAAATCAATGAAGAAATAATATTTCTATATTTCCATACTGAGTTACAACCTATCAGTGAAATTTGGGAAGCACTCAATTATATTATTTCATTAAATTTCAGTAAGAATTCCATGCAATTAATATTATTTATCCTATTCCACAGTTGAGAAAACAAAGGCTAAGAGAATTTACATATCATATTAAATTACAGCACATATAAATGATAGAAGCAGTATTCTTATTCAGGGTCATATGTTGTCAAGTATATGAAATCCTGAAACATTACTGCATTTTCAGAAAGCAAAAAGTCACACACTTTCCCAAAGAAACTTCTTGCTTAGTACAAATTCACAGATTTTTCCATTAAGCATTTGAAGCACATTTTTGATGTTTTTCCTGTATTTTGCAATATAAAAATAACAGTTTTCAATTACTCAAATATAAGAAAAACATGCTATTTCAAACCATTAGCAACTTCTGTTTTAGCTACATGTCCACACCACTGCAAAGATGAGAAACACATTAAGCGATTCTCTGTGGCCATTAGATGATGTTGGAAGAGTGGACAGTGAATGGATGGAAGTGTATAATTATTCATAGTGCTTGGAAAAGGGTCATAAATGTGTGGTACTTAATAAATTTAGGATGACACTGCCAATAAAGAGTGCATAGTTCTTTAACATGAACTGTCTATCTTTAAAAAAGTTTTGGATTCTATTTATTTGTCCTACTTTCAACATATGTGACAACCATACTAGAAAGTTAATTTTCAGTTGTTACATCTTGGTATTTAAGTTTTTTTTAATAATGTAAAGATACTTTCTAAAAATACAAACCATTTCATTAAATAACATTTTTATTTCTCTTAATGCCCATAAAAAGGCAAAAAATTCTGGTGAAACATAATATGACATCTTCTGTAGAGAATACCACCAACAATAATGTCCTTTTATTTACATCTTCTAATTACCTCACTGTTATTGTCTATCTTCATCAGAGTTTCCATTTTTAAGGTATCTGGAAAAACATAAAGTGGAAAATGTATACCATATCTTCTGTGATAATTAGATAACAATGTCTTTTCTTTCATAACATAATTGTTCTCGGGAGACATCATCATTTATAAATTTGACATGAATAGGCAAGCAGAGTATAAAATGATGTGTTTGTGCATATGTAAGTAAACAATTCATATAGTTAAAACCCAGTCCCCACAATATACAAGCAAATCCAGGTAGCATTATCATCAAATATATCAAAAATATATCATTTAACATGTTCTCCACCACTATTAACTTGTATCTTCACACTGTAATCTCCTGTTGAGACTAATTTAATCCCCCCCAAACTTCTTCTTCCCTGACAATTGGCAGGTGTTCCTCCACATAGAGTTATTACTCAGGGTTCTCTAAAGAAACAGAACTAACAATATGTATATGTGTGATGATTATAAAAGGGGTGATTTACATGATTAGAAGCTGTATAGTCCACATTGGCCATCTGTAGGCTGGAGAGCAGGAAGAACAGCAGTACTTAGTCCAAGAAGCAGGAGGCTCAGAAAAGGAGAAACAATGATGCAGCCACATTCTGAAACTAAAGGCCTAGAAGCCCCTGGGAATTGCTGGCATAGTTCACATAGGAAGAGTAAAAGAACTGGAGTCCTATGTTCTCACACAAATGGCAGCAGCAATAGACACATCTGCTCAAGAAGACTCGAGCTTACATGCTGTGGCTTCTCCTTCTTCTGCCTTTGGACTATGCGCCCACACTCAGTGTGGGTCTCCCTAACTCAGATTACTATGCTACATGCCAGTCATTTCTGAAAACACCCTCATGGACACATGAGAAGTCTCTTAATTCTAGGAATATCTTAATTCAATCATGTTGACGATTTATATTGACCATCACATAAAGTAAGCTATTTTCTTTGCAAATATGAATCTTATCATTCCTATTATCAGCTAGAAACTTCTAAACGACTTGGTTTAATTCTATGCAAAATTCAAAGTACCACAGAATACAAGCTTCATTGTGTCCAGGGTTCTATCTAATATCTCTGACTTTATGTCTTACTGCACTCAAAGACAAATTCAGGCAGAGATTAGTAAAACAGTGGAAACAGATTTTATCTGTTAACTACCGACAGTAGAGAAAAGGGGTGAATTCCATTCTGACATTTGCAGAGATGACTGGGTCTTTAAATGAAGAATCAGGAAACAGGGGAAATGGTGGGGCTTAAGCATAGTTAGGGAAGTAAAATATTACAAAAAATCAGGAAATAGAGCTGGTCCATATGCAGCTCATTGGAGTTTGCTGAACTGGTGCTTACTGAAGTATTAAAGTAAATTCTTTTGACCTGACTTTTCTCAGGCAGCCACTTTAATGGGGCCAGGATGTGGGAGATCCTAGCAAATGCAGCTGTTTTAACTTATGTGTCTGTCTAAGTCTTTGTAGGCCAATGTTGAAGCTAATCAGCAAGAGAGTTCAGAGGTGGCACACTAGATATTGGCCAAAGAGTCTTTGTCACAATTCTTACTGCCCTCTTCCACCCACCTGGCCCTTCCTCAGGCCGACTAAGCACACTTTTCCCCGTGTTGTTTGAGAGGCCATCTGCCCTCTCTTCCACCTGAAATTCTCTGGGCAAGGCTTTTCTCTGTTTTCAATCAAGTCTCTGCTTATGTTTCATCTTCTGAAGTTGGAACCTTGACTGACAGGGCCATGGTAACATGCTGAACTTTTATCCTCCACCTGCACCTTAATTCATACTCAAGATCCAATGATCTTCTTCCACCAATGAGACCTGCTTATGCCCTCCATCACCTTCTACACACCACTGTCCATGGATTGCATAGATGCCTTCTTACTGGATTAAATCTTACATGTTGTAGACCTAATAGTACCATGCTTTTGTCTTCCTTAGCACATTTAATTACAGGTGAATTTTTACATTAATTTGTAATCTTATGTGATTAAGTTTTGTTTTCTTTCATGCGAGATTCATGAGAATGTAAACTTAACCGATTTTTTATCATGAAATACCAGTACACAACTGACATCAAAAGTACACATACGCCTAATCAATGATTAATATGTTCCATGTTATATTGGAGAGTTACAATATTCACAGTATAGTATCCAAATCTCTATCTTTGGGGATTCAAAATGAGGAAGAATAAAAGGTTTTGGGAAGATCTCAAGGTTCTAACTAGAAAAAAATTAAAAAGAATTAAACACACACATGTGGGTATGGGTATGGATATGAGTGTAGGTATGTATTGGTATGTGCACTAGTTCTAAGAAAAAGAGATTATTATGGTTTAGTTCTGTTTGATTTATTATACTTAAATGTAGTTATGAAATTATTTTATTTCAAAAGGTATATATGATAAATAACAAAAATATTAACATAGAAATTTACAAATTTAATTCTATGGTAAAGCTAAACAATAGTCTGAATTCCATCATTTACTTTGACAGACAATGGCTTCCTGAGGATCAGTCAACTGCACTTGATACCTTGATTTTCCCCATGGAGGAAAAAATATCATCATGCCCTGGCAATTATCCTTCCCTGTCTTATCAAATCAATTCTAGTATTGGCCTGAGGCATTTTTATACTTTTCTTTTTCTCAGCCAATAGCAAGTGAAGGAATATGATATTCTGCAAGATGTTTCCCTAAAGTGGTCAGTCAGGACTACATCTAGAGAAAGAAATGGGACACTATGGAACTAGTATACGGAAAACAGGCAAGAGGATTTTTTACTATTATTTTCAATTTAATTTATAGTCGTATCAAGATTCATGGAATGTACTTTAACACTGTAAGGTTACAGGACTTCAAATGATATACAAATGAGTGTAGAATTGGCAAACAGAAAAGGTTTAAAATTGATGGAGATGTGCAGTCAGCCAGTTCTTTCACTTAATGTATTTGTTTCAAAACATAAACAAAGTAAGAAAGGAAGAACCTGGTGCTGCTGCCAGAGCACAGAGATCAGCCTGATTTTATACTCTAACCTCAGATGGAGAATTAATTTTCCTGAAAACCCAGCACAGCAAGGAAGATACATAACAATGCAAGCCAGGGAAAGGTGACAGTTGCTTTTGGTCTCTTTGCCTAATTTCTTCTAGTGTTATAATTTATGGACTTCATTGTGTGTAAGAACACCAACTCTACAGTCTGCTCTGTGGCCTGAGGCAAATCACTTAACCCTGGTGTGCCTCTATTTGTAGAATAAGTATAAGAGAAGTCTTTACATCATTGCATCATGGTGAAGATTTAAAAAATCATAGGCTTTTTTCTATATTAAAATATTTAAAGTGCTTAAAATGGTATATGATAGCACTTAATGTTTATAGAATAGTTAGCCATTACTATTATTAGTCTCCACATTTATGGTCTTAGGAAAGAATATTAAAGATGTATCTGATTTTACATTGTCTGGTCCTACTCTCTCCTCACTGCTAATCACTGCATATATATTAAAATATAATTAAATGCAGCCATCAGTTTCTGAGGTTTTTTTTTATTAAAATTACTCAATCTGTTGATCTTCAATCTTTGAAGAAAGAAGAAGAAAAAGGAAGAAGAAAAGGAGGAGGAGGGAGGAAGAGAAGGGGAGAAGTTACCAAAGTGACTGAGGCTAAGGAAAATAAAGAAGTTATTTTTTTCTAAAATAAAACTTTTTATAAAATAAATAATGTAAAGAAGAAGCAAGCGAATGCTCAGAACCTAAAAAGCCTGTGAACACAATATTCTCATTTAAAGATAATCTTCCTGGAAATAATACCATATTTCACAGTTACACTTTCAAACTCATCATGATCAAAAGAAACAAAAGACAAACTATGTAAAATATTCTGGGGTTTGCAGAAGTCTAAGGGATATATTCACTTGATGTAATTGAGGAACTTAAGAAAATGTATCCTCTATCTAGCCCATGGCAAAGCTACTTTTGGGAGAAGAAAAGGTCAGCAATTGATTTTCAGTTCATTATAATTAAAATAAAACATACTGAGCATCTTTGCAGTTTGCTGAAGATACATCCCGATTCTTTGGTTAAAAAATCTACCACACAGCACATGAGGTATGTATACCCATTAGTCACAGAGAACACAACCACATAGACACTAATAGAAGGAATATGATATTCTGCAAGATGAAATAGAATAAAAACAGGAGGCTTAGGCAACATTATATTTATGTGTGAAAGAAGATAATTTTGAGAATTTGAGAAAAAAATCTTTTCTTCTAAAAGGTTAAAGTGAGGACTTCTAGGGAAAAATATATATATTTAATTATACAAACTTATAACTCAAAGAAACTCAAACCATCTTTTTATTGACACTATTATCTTCACAACAATAGCTAAGGAAACCGAGGCCAAGACATTAAATGATGTACGCACTAAACACACCCTGGGGACAGAAGAAAGCAGGATCGGAGTCCAAGTGACCTGATGCATAGGTAAAGACTTTTGATGACACTGCATTGCCTCCTAGTTTGTGCTTCAAAGGATTTTTGTGTTAATTGCGTCATAAGCATTCAAGGATAGTGATACAAATATTGTGAAGGCTCAGATCATGAAAATGTCCACTAATTAGGGAGAGTAAGAATAAATAAGGTAGTATGAAAAAAATACTAAGTAGGAGTTTCTTTCAGTAATTTATTTTGTGTTTTAAATTCAATCTCAAAAATATATAGCCAAGCTTAGGTTACTGGCATCCATTCATTCTCTCCCTCTTTCTCCTTCTCTCATAAAGAATAACAATCAATTTATGAATGCTATTGCTATTAATGATTCTTTTGACACTCCTCAAACTTAAAGTCTATTGAGCAAGACAAAAATAAAAATATCAAAAAGTGAAAAAATTGTAACAAGCTATGTTATTTGTTGCATTCAAGTACTAATATGTCAATATTTCCCTTAATAGTCTAATGATGTGAAAGTTGACAACATCTCTTGCTTTCTGTAATACTAACAAGCCTTGTCATGATTAAACAACAACCATTGATACTTTCCTTATTAAAACACCAACAGCACTTTTATTTGTTGTGTCCAACTTTGGCTGAGATGGGTTCCACAGCCCTGAGATAAAGGTAGCTGGAAAGGAAAACACCCTAGCAGCCACTGGAGTGGTGCAATGAGACTGGAGTTCCCCAAGAGCTTCAACATCACAAAATGGTCACCACTTGACATGTCTGGTTGTGTCCTATAAAATTTTATTCCAAGAATATGTCTTTATTTGATCTTAGACCTGAGTCTGTGCAAATAGTTATATCTTTGGAAATATTTGTCCAAAAGTATCAATGACAACATTTTAACATCACAATTTACTAATTGAACAACATCATTGAGACCAGCAGGAGACCAACCAAAAACAGGAAAAACTAGATAAGTGGTATGTATGTCCATTGTGGAGAAGTCCATTATATTCCTGAGATGGACCAAAAACAGTAAAGTGCCATATTCAAAATAATGAAAGAAAAAGACTTTCAACCAAAAATTCCATCTTTCAAAACTCTTCTTTAGAAAGATAAATTGAGATATTCTCAGAGAAACACAATCTGAGTGCATTCATCTCTAAAAGCACGACCTCCAAGCATTACTAAGACTGAAAAAAAGGAACACTACACATTAGATAATATCAAGATAAAAAAAATAAGAAACACAATTGAAGGTAACTACACAAGAAACTATGAAAACTGGTATAAATATATTTTTGTTTGTTCATATTTTTCCTATCTAATTTAAAAGATTACTTCATAAAGTGATCATTATTAGGCTATATTGTCTGTCATAATGTATAAAAATATGATTGGTATAATCACTCACACTTCCCTATCTAAAAACTTATAAAGTAATGATAATCTACACATAGTGGAACTTAAATAATAGACATACAGTGGGTTAAAACTGAAAGTAAAAAATCCCAAAGTCCTTACATTATATGATCAATTAGTAGGGAAAAATAGTCATTTCAACAAATGGTGCTGGGATTACGAAATATCCACACCCAAAAGAGAAAACTTGGAGTTGCTCTCTAATACTAAATATAAGAATAAATGAGAGCAGAGGATCTAGCTCAGTGGTAGAAAGCATGTTTAGGATGTGCAAAGTGTTGAGTTCAGTACCCAGGGGGAATAAAGGAGGAGAAGAAAAGAAGAGGAGGAGGGGGGCAAGGGGGATGAGGAAAGAAAAATTAAAACTAAACCAATAAAAACCTAAATTTAACACTAATACTATAAAACTCTTAAAAGACAATGTACTAGTAGATCTTTGCTATCTTTGATCAGCCAACAGTTTTGTAGATACAACACTAAAAGCACAAACTATGAAAGAAAAAAATGGAGAAATTGGATTTCACAGGTTTGAAACATGTGAAGTCTCCTGCCAAGGATGTCATCAAGAAAATGAAAATACCAACAAGAAAATGGTATATTTATAATCCTGTATTTAATAAATAATTGGTGTTTGGAATATACAAAGAAACTTAAATTTCAATAATAAAAAGACAATTAAAAATTTTGCAAAGAATGTGAATAGAACGTTCTCAAAAAATATATACAAATAGCTAACATACCTACAAATAAGAGTTCAACATCAATTATCACTAGGAAAAAATTTGGAATGAATGGTGTCTATTGTATCTTCAATGTGATTCAAAATATTAATAAACTGATGTTGGAAATTTCAGGAAATCCAAATAAAAACCACAATAAGATATACTTCATACCTACTGGAATCTATTGGCAAGCAGATGGAGAAATTACAACCCACATACACCACTATAGGAGTGTAAGATAGTATAGAGGGGCTGCGGTTGTGGCTCAGTGGTAGCACGTTTGCCTAGCATGTGCGAGACACTGGGTTCGATCCTCAGCACCACATAAAAACAAATAAATAAAAATAAAGGCATTGTGTCCATCTACAACTACAAAAAATTTTTTTTAAAAAAAATAGTATAGAAAGATCGGAAAACTGTCTGATTCTCAAACAGTTATTCAATAATGAAGCAGTTCTACAATTAGTTATGGCCAGAATAAAAATGAAAGCACCTTATTTCTTCCTAAAAAATTCTATATAGCTGGGCGTGGTTCCTCATGCCAGCACTTTTGGAGGCTGAGACTGGAGAATCACAAGTTCAAAACTAGCCTCAGCAATGGCGAGGGACTAAGCAACTCAGTGAGACCCTGTCTCTAAATAAAACACAAAACATGGCTGGGGATGTGGCTCAATGGTCGAGTACCCCTGAGTTCAATCCCTGGTACCAAAAAAAAAAAAACTTGTATATAAATGTTCACAGCAGTAGCACTATATGTAATATCCAAAATGGCAAAAGACTAAATGTCCATCAACTGATTAATAAACTAACAAGTATTTTAACTATGCAATGGAATAGTATTCATCCATTAAAAAAATGATTGGTACATGCTAGAATATAAATGATCCTCGAAAATATCATGCTAAGTGATAGAAGTCATTCACAAAACGCTATATAGTGTATGATTCCATTTACCTGAAATATTCAGAATCGGCCAATAAAAGAAAGCAGATTAGTATTTTCCGTGGGGTGGGCTGGGCTGGGCACAATAATTGGATTGCTTACAAATAAGTTTGAGGTTTTTCCTTAAATGATGAAAACATTCCACAATTGATGGAGGTGATTCTATTGAATTGTACAATACAAATGGATCAATTTTATGGCACATGAATTATATTTAAGTAAATTATATGCATGTAAATATTATATGAACAAAACTTTTCTATTTAAAAAGGTTTATTAATTAAAAGTGGCAGTTTTAAAATATGAAAATGAGCCTACATAATCTCAAATTATTTGAGATTTACAGCAATAAAAATAAAAATCACCTTCTTGGGCTAACAATAAGATAGATACAAAACCCACTACCTTTTGTCATCACTAGACAACTTATGACATGAAGTTTTCACAGTATTTGTTCACATGCATCCAAACTCCTCAACAGCTGTTAGCACTTGACACTAACAGTTTTCCAAATAATCTTTTTTTCTTTTTTTGGTACTTGGGATTGAACTCAGGGGTACTTGACCAATGAGCCACATCCCCAGCCCTCTTTTGTTTTTTATGTAGAGACAGGGTCTCACTGAATTGCTTAGCACTTTGTTGTTGCTGAGGCTGGCTTTGAACTCGCGATTCTCCTGTCTCAGCCTCCCTTAGTGCTGGGATTACAGGCTTGAGCCACTGCGCCAGGCTCCAAATAATCTTACTAATAATGGGAGATTAAAAGAGAGAGAAAAGGAGCAAAGAGAGAATAAACACTATAAGAAAAATCTCACTTTGTTTTCTTTACCAGGCAATTCAAACACTATAGAAAAAGATTACAAAATACTATTCTAACATCTTAATTCAATAGCTAAGGTTTCTCATGAACTTTATATTGTAAACTGGCAAAGTTAGAAATACAGATAAAACCTTTAACATAAATATATATTATGTCTGATTTGATAAATATTAAATATTTCAAGTTATTGACCACATTTTACAGGGTAATTTAATTCTTTCTCACTTCAGTCTTATTCCATCTTCTCTTCCACATGTATATATACACATGGACAGTTGAAAAACAACTTTATAATTCTGAAGGTTATTATAATTATGAGGAAAATTGTTCTTCATGTTCTGTGATCTACAATTTTCCTCATCCTAGGGCTTAGTTCAAATTATCCTGAATTCATTTTTAACTGAACCCCAGGCAGAAGTCAGTTTCCATCACATGAACGGTAGTTTAGAATAAATGTAAACCCACACGTAAGGAGTGACTATAAAATACTCAAAAATTCCAAGCCAATTATTATTATTGGTGGTGGTGGTGGTGGCATTTTGATACTGAAGACTGAACCCAGTGGTGCTTAACCACTAAGCCATATCCCTAGTCTTTTTAAATATTTTATTTAGAGACAGAGTATGGCTAAGTTGCGTAGGATATCGCTAAATTACTGAGGCTGGTTTTGAACTTGGCAATCCTCCTTGCTCAGCCTCCAGAGCTGCGGGATTATAGAGTTACACCACCAAGCTTGTCCCAAGCCAATTTTTAAGCTGCTAGGATTTTAAAATCAGCCATAGTGGAAATATTTACATCAAAGAAAATTGACATATTAGGATTGTCTTATGCTCCCAGATAGGCAGTTTATAAGCACACTATTTATTGCTTTGCAAATTAGTATAGCACATATCCTGTATCTGTTTGTGTTACAGTTAAAAAGGCAATCTCTCCTAGGTATTCATGATCTCACTGAGGGCATGATAATTTATACATTCACTTTTTCCAACTCCAGAACATAGAAAGACTGTTTGATAAGTAGCAGGTGGCCAGTAAATAACTCCTTAAATAAAAAATCATAAAACAAGTTGCTATTCTAATTTATTCTTAATGAGAAATTAGGCACAAAGCATAACCACTTTTAATATGCTTCCAAATCTGAAATGGGTAGAGAAATGTATGTTACCTGGTTATTATGATAATTAGATTATGGTTAGAAAAATTATTTGTAAATAATGGAAATCTATAAAATAGGCCAGAAGCTATTGTTATTGCTATTGTGATTGAGGCATTTTCTCAAGTGATTTCTTTGTCTCTATAGTATAAAAATCCTCTAAACATACTTTAGTAAACAACATTGTAGTTAGTAACATATTTTGAATGTATTCCTTAGCAAAATAATAATATTTCTTTTCTTCTTTTCCTTTCTTTCTTCTTCTTCTTTTTTTTTTTTTTGTACTGGGGATTGAAATATGGGACAGTCAACCACTGAGCCACATCCCCAGCCCGATTTTATTTAGACAGAGGGTCTCACTGAGTTGCTCAGCACTTGCTTTTGCTGAGGCTAGCTTTGAACTTTTAATCTTCCTGCCTCAGCCAGAGCTGTGTTTAGCTTAGTTGTTTCTGGAATTAATTTCTTCAGTTCCATTGGTTTTGTAGACTCACCCTGGGTTCCTAAATGGGGACATCTACTGGGGAAAGAAATAATAAGTGATGAAAATTGGATTCTTTAAACTTTCAGCCTTTGAATATAAACAGCTCTAGTCTTACCTGCTTTTTAAAATGAGTATTTAAATATAATTTTCTCCAATTATTTTTCTATAGCAAATTAGAATTTAAAAATTTGAGATGATTGGGACACACATGTGTTATAAGATGATTTAATTATGTTACCTATGTGAAACTACTGCAACTAAATAAAATATACTATGCATTGGTTTGGAGCAATTTTATACTAACTTTGGGTCCATCTACCATAGACATGTCTATACTGCATTTATAATCAAATTAAAAATGACAATTTCAATGCCAATTGGAACATGAGTCATTGAATTCATTTAATATGAATATAATTTTTGTGAAGAGTTTTATTTTTCTGACATTTCACTGACAGTTGGTTAAATTAAGACAAGGGTATCAACATAGGAAAACATTAATTTCTTTTTATGTGGCAAATAGAAATGTTGAAGAACTGATAAATTTCATTTTATGTAAATGCAATTAAGAGTGGTATAAAATTTACATACAGATTAATACATTTTGTTTTATTTAAGAATAGTATTTTTGCTTATGACAAAATATTTAAGACTGTGCTTTAGACTTGTGAATGAAGACTATTTTTTATATATGTGTCTGTTTTTAATACTTCATTAACTCCTGTTTGTGACTTTTTAAAAAATCACATACAACAAAGAATAGGACAGCTATTATTCCAGAATAAAATCTTAAAAACATGGTGCATATTAAAGCCATGTTATAGCTATAGTTCAAACAGAAAACAGAGTCAATATAAGATAACATTAAATATTAAGCTAAAATAATGTTTCTGTGTGACAGGAGAAAAAATAAGGGCAGTTCAACAATTCTGTGAATTGAGCCTTATAAATACTTTTTATTGTCTTGCTGCAAAAGCTTTTTTTTTTTTTTTTTTTTTTTTTTTTTTTTTTTTAAGATACTGGAATAAGGAGCTATGGGGATTAAAGAATGGAAGGAAAAGATAAAATGAGGCTGTCAATGTAAATATACTTGATTTTTAACATGAACAATAGATTTAGACTAGTGCCATTTTTCTCTAAAGCATTAGTTCTAAATATGAAAGCTGTAGAGTCTTTTCCTTTAGCATGTTCAGAAAATCAATATTGTTTATAAATTTCAAAGAATCCCTTCCTCACTAGGAATTGCCTTACAAATGACTGGAATGGTCTTGCACAAGGAACTAGATCAGGGAGCTCCAAGATTCTATTTTAGAGAAACACTGCTATTGACCAGTGTGTTACTTCTTCAAAGAAGCTGGAAACCCATATTTCATGTGAAGGATTCCAATTTTTCAATGTTGGCATCTAAAACATACAAACATATATTTGTGCAAAGCACATCTGTTAGCCAATGCATTATGAGGTCCACCAGTTCACTTTCTTTAAATTTCCCTTTGTTCAAAAGATGGAACAATCTGGTTAAAGAAAATTTTACAAACATGTTAAGACTAGGATATGGTAAAATGACCAACTGAAAACCTTAAGTACATCACTTCTCAGCCTTTCAACTGAGATCAAGTAGGAAATCCCTAAATAATTTACTCTTTTAAAAATCTGTTCCCCAAAATATTTATAGGTGATGGCTGCTATTCTAATGGAATAATTTCCAATTCAAAGTATAATTAGATTTTCAGGCTTAAACTTTAGGCCTTACTAATTCATTCATCCATTTATTCATTCATTCATTCATTCATTCATTTATCTATCTCAGTGAAAGAGTGAAAAACAAGTTACTAAGCAGCATAATAATCAAAGATTAAAATATGATTATATCCTAAATGGCACTCTCAACTCCTCTGTCAAGAATAATTCAGGCTAAAACAAAGCTAAACTGAACTATACAAACAACCAATCTCTCCTGTTTGGTCCTGGTAATAAATACATTTCTTTAAATTTTATATGACTGCTTATACTTACCTAAGGAAGAGGCATCTGCAATGACCTACCATTTTGGCATTTTTTGAAACTATGAAATTTAAGGATGCATCAGAGCTATGATGCCTCTAAAATTATTATTATTTTTATTAGGCTTAAAGCTTAATCTCACGTTTTTGGTGGACATTTTTTGAAACTATTAGCAATGCAATAAACACTGAAATTTATCTGAAGGGAAAAACAGCTCATTTAAATATATTCCTTAAATCAATTCAAATGAGAAAATTTTGACCAAGTTGGCTGTATATAAGTTAGGAGAGATATTAATTATGTGAAGGATTTAAAATTAGTGTCTTTGTGTTTCCTTGGACCTGGATGGAGTTCAAGAAATGTAATAGGATAACTTTATTGTAAGTTTTCTTTGCTTGTTTAATTGTATCTTATTGCTTAATATATATATATATTTTTTCTAAACAGTACTCATGATAGGTCAGATTTTAAAATCAAAAAGATGAGTAAGCTCACAATTTCTGAGTTTCTCAGAGCTTAAGGTATTTCTCAAGTATTTTAAGACGGAAAGGTATTTCATAATGGTTATTTAAAATATTTACTTTGTTTACTGTACAAAACAAAGTAATCTTACATTACTATAACATTATACGTTACATTATACGTTATACTTACATTATTATACTTACATTATACTTACATTATATATTATATATTATACTTACATTATACGTTAATCTTACATTGGAAGCAGTGCCTTAATAAAGATATTGCTATGATTTGAATGTTTTTGTCTCCTCCAAAATTCAAGGGTTGCCAAGGTCATAGGATCCGCAGGTGGGGCCTTATGAGGTGATTGCACCTTGAGGGCTCCTTCCTTATGGGACTCAGGTCTTTTCAGAGGCTTCCGGTATTGTAAACTTGCTTTTGTCTTGTGCCAAAGACCATGCAGCAAGAGGCCCTCACCAAGTGCCAGCCCTTAAACTTAGACTTTGCAGCCTCTAGAAATGTGAGGAATAATATTTTGTAAATTATACTGAACTTGAACTTGTGCTGTAGCCATACAAATGAAGTAAGACATACGTTTTTGGTGTTCCAAAAAATTTTATACTTTTCAGATTACATCATCAGTCTTATATTAAAATGATATTTCTTCTTGGATATGCTCTTTTGATTTTTGAGATTAACTTATTAATTATACACAGTAACTTGTTTTATTTGGTTTACTTTATAATAAATAAAATAAGAGGTTTTTAGTAAACCATTTGTTTTTTGAATGTCATATATTGGGAAACTAATAATACATTGTAAATTATTACTTTTTCATTATACGTTAAATGCCATATGCTTTGCCCATGAAGTAATTTTTAATTAAATTTTAAAAATAGTTTTAGATTTACAGAAAAGTGAAAAACATTGATAGATTAACAGAACCTTTCAGTAACTTAATACACTACTGTGGCACATTGGTGATAGTGAAAAATATTGATGCATTATTATTAACTAAAGATCTTATTTATTCATATTTTCTTAGTTTACCTAATACCATTTTTCTGTTCCAGGATTCTATACATACCACTCTAAAGCTCTCAATCCTTAGGCCTGCTTTAGATGTCTCTTGGTTGTGTCAATCTCTCTTACTTTCCTTGGTTTCGATAACATGGGACAGTTTGGAGGAGTGCTGGATTTTAAAGACTTCATAGGATGTTCCTTATTTGGGATTTCTCTGGTGTTTTTCTCAAGATAAGATAGACTGCAACTGTGGGTATTGGTGTGGAAAACCACAGAGGTGAAGTGATATTTTCATGACATATTATCCAGGGTACATGCTGTCAGCCTAACACCACAAGTTATATATCCATTGATCACCAGGATAAAGTAGGGTTCTCCAGGTGCTGGTTTTACCCCTTTACTTAATGTCCCATGGGAAAGAAGTTACAATGAGCAGTCCATGCGTACAACGCGGGGAATTAGGTTTCACCTTGGTGAAGGTGGAGTATTTATATGTTACTTGGAATTCTGCTGCAAGGAAGAGGTGTCTATTCTCTAGGACTTGTTTATTCAATCATTTTATATCAGTGCAAATTAATGATTTTTTTTTATTCTTTGGGTTATAATCCAATATTTCTTGATTTTGTGGTGTGTTTTACTTATTTATTCATTTATTTATTTATTATTGGGTATTCTGAAGCTTCTTTATAACTCCTTTATCCCCTATAACTGTGTGAAAGCCTCCTTTTGCTACTTAGATTTTGTTGATTCAAGGACCTCTTAGCTAACATAGCAAAGGAATATGATTTTGTACTAAACACCTTATATATGCATACCTATAAATAGATTTATATGTGACATCTGTATCTATATTTAGCTAAACATGAGTTATACTGATGTGTCCAACTCAGTGCATGACTACATGAATCATTTTAGTATTTTCTGCTTGCTTATTTGTAAGTCTTTTGTATTCTCATTCTAGCTTTCAACTTCTGACATGCATTTAACTATCTGTTAAAACCCATTATATAAATATGAGTTTCAGCATTGTGAATATGTATGCTCATAGAAAGTAAATGTAGGACGTGCAGTACACTGCTCAATACGATATATTGTGACTCTAATCTTGTAGGCTAAGCCTTTACTTGTTTATTTATATCTTAATTTTTATTAATACATTATAACATTATAGTTATATGTAATATTGTGTTTCATTTTGGCTAATTATTAACCTTTTACAGTAGACCTTATATTTAAGTAAGTTTTGTAAACAATAAATACATGGCTCTTTTTAATTTTTTATTCATCTGATAAGCTCCTATCTTCGAATGTATTTTAATACATTTAATATATTTAGATCTTTCACATTGAAATGCTTATTAAGGTTTCTGGATTCCAGAATGCCAATCCTACTGCCAAGTAGAGGTTCGCAGTGCTTGCCTCCTCCACAAAGAAGAATCAAAATAGTAAATGAATAGCTACATTTCAAGGTGAATATCTGAGGATGAGCAATGGAATTCAGCAAGGGATGTACAAGAAACTCGTGAGACACAGAGCCCTGGGATACATATAGAAAGTGGAACTAAGTGTAATGACAACCACAAGAGCAGGTTCCCAGTTGCGGTGGGGTGCTCCCTACTGCAGGGGAAAATAAGTGAGAGAACCCAAAAGACCACAATGCCATAGACACTAGCTAGAGGAAAGTTCCACAATCTTCACAGACTTGAAGCCCGGTTAAGGGACTTGTCTGAAATCTTCATAATAATTGCTTCAGAAAAGAAACATTAATTTTCCAAAAATTTCTGAGCCCAGGTTGTTGCACCACAGTGCCATTTTGAGAACAGACACATGGTTAGAATCCATGCTGGCTTAGAGGACCGAAGTCCCTCTGTAACTCCATCCCAGGAGCTTTTCAAACATCCTTCCACATTAACACAGAAGTCCATAACTTTGCAAACCCAATTAGATCCAGCATACAAAGTCTATGCAGTGCCCTATACTAAAGGTGGCAGATGGGTCAGCACAGCGGGATATGCCAGACCCTATACATGAGAAACCAAGGTGTACCACTTAAGAAATGGAGCCCAACCCTGACAATACTTGACACGAGCTGCTGTCAGCTGCCATTGGTGCTGGTCTGAGAGTGAGCTTAACATGCTCCATATTCTTCACCACTGCTTATAAAGCTCTAGGATACCACTGACACATGTCACCGCAGGATATGAGGGCTCACTATGCATGCTCCATATCTGTTGCTGCCAGCCATAATTGGCATGCAACACTGGAAGACCTGTAGATATGCCTTCAACTATCCCCCACTGCCAGTGGTATTTTACCCTACATGGTCTTAGGACACATCCAATGTGTTCTATGCCCTGTCCTTCCTTCTAGTGACCAGAGACTTGGACTATTAATGGCATTCTTCCAAGTGGGTCCTGAATACATGTCCCCCATAATACAGAGTTAACACTGCCATTTCTGGAAGTGAAAGACTCTGCCACCAGTGGTACTTGCCTCTTTGAATTCTGCAGAATGTTCCAGATGTTCCACAACCCTTATAATAATATTGATATTGTCAGAGACCCTCAACAACAACAGAATTTGATTAGTGGTGCCTGGGAAAACTTCTACCTTATTCTATGTAATCAAATCATCACTCCAAATGCCAAAGTGGAGCCCACACAGTGGGAGCCCAACCCCAGTGCTGTATAGACCGTACCCACATAAGCCATTAAGTGCCTCCACCCCTGCATGACCCTTGTCTCTCCAATCCCATTACTGTATACACCACACCCAAAGGCTTTGATTATAGCTGAGAAGCAATACATAGAATACACTATATTATCCTCCTGGAATCAAAGCCAATGGAGCCTACCAAACTGGTATCATTTCCAAAGGAAAACCTTTTGCTCTGACAACCACATTGTAATATTGGTAGATACAACTAATCTGACAGATACATAAATATCAGTGTAGGGATATAAGAAGTATTTAGAAAAGGTAACATGATAACTCCAAAATAACATGATGATTCTCCAAAAACAGATATCAAAGAAAAAGATATTGATGAAATGCCTGATAAGTAACCAAAAGAATTATTTCAAGGAAACTCCATAAGACACAAGAGTATAGAACAATGATTTGAAAAATTAAGAAAACAATGAATTTTCTGAAATTCAACAGATATGAATCTTGAAAAAGAACCAAATAGAAATCTTAGAAATCAATAAGTCAAATCAAAAATATAGTTGAGCATTCCAACAATAAACTAGATCATGCAGAAGAAAAACTTCTCATTTGGAACACAGGCCTTTTGAGATATCTTAGTCAAATAAAAAAGAAAAGAAAAATGAAGAAAGCCCTAAGATTTATGAGAAACTATTAAATGAAAAAAATATTGTATTATTGGAGTCCCATAAGATGAATAAAAGGGATAAAGCACAGAAAACATTTTAAATGATGTAATACCTGAAAACGTCCTTAAACTTTGTGAAAATATAGAAATCCTGGTACAGGAATCCCAAAAGACATCAAATAGATTTCACCACAAAAGGGAGTCATTACAGCATAGTACAGTAAAACTGGCAGAAGTCCAAAAACCAAAAGAGAATTCTAAAGAAGCAAGAGAAAAATGTGAAGTCATTTTTGAGAAAACCTCAATTAGAATAATAGAGGATAGTTCCTCTGCATGAGGAAATAAAACATTCCAATCCTGAAATAAAGAAGAAACCTAGCAAAGTAAGAATAATATACCTCAAAAATCTATCACTCACAAATAAATGAGAAATAAAGACTTTTTCAGACAAGCAAAAATTCAGGGAATTTGTCACCAGCACAGCAATCATACAAAACATGCTTTAGGGAGTCCAACATCTAGAGGCAAAAAAGAGATAGCTAACTATCATGAAAATATAAAACCTACTAGAAGAACAGAATTATACTTTAGGTCTGGAATGTATCAGGAAGGCTCAAGTGTAGAAGATTTTGGTACCCAATGCAATGTTCAAAAGTGGTATTTTGGGTCACTATATGATGACTGAGGAATTGTTATAGTTTGGATATGAGGTATCCCCCAAAGCTTCTGGGTTAATGCAGTAATATTCCAAGTGAAACAATCGTTAGATTATGGGAGCTGTAATCTAATCTGTTCATCTTAGTTTGAATGGAATAATGGGGTGGTAACTTTAGGCAAGTGGGGCATTATAGAGAGCCATCTATGGGCTGAATGTGGTCTATCAGCATTGCAGCCAGTGAAGGGATAGGTCTGGCATTGGGAACTCCTGTGGCACACCCATAGGGATAGACCATCTGATGCAGATGAACTTCCCCCTCAGCTCTGCCAAAAATCCCACACAGCACCGGAGAGGGGCTGAGCTGCTGTAGCTACACAGCCCCTCTGAGATGAGTGTGACCTGCCAAGATGCCAATCAACATGCTGACTGTAAGATATCATGAAACAAGATTCCACCCTTGAAACCTTATCCCTGACTTTGATGTATCCCCCTTAAATAAACCATGGGAACTATTTTCTTGTTGTCTAGCTCCAGCTCCTGTGTGGACTGGCCCTATCAGGGGCTCCAATTTTTGGAACTATCTTTTGACTTTGTCTTTTGTTCTTTACTAATTATTCTAGACCTTAGTTTCTCAGGTGGCCTACATCCTCTTCAGCAGGAAGAATAACCCCTCAAGGAGATCCTAGCTGTCTCCCCTTAGGGCATGACTGGAAGAGGTTGGTTACTGGGGACAGGCCCTGGAAAGGTTCATTTCCTCTGTGGTCAACTCTCATTTCTCTCTCTGTGTCCTGATCCCATCATAAACTGAGTCACTTTCCTCTATCACTCCTCCCTCCATGATGTTCTGCCTCACCATTGACTCAGAGCAATGGAGTCAACTGAACATGGGCTAAATCTCTGATTCTATAGATTCAAAATAAACGTTTCCTCCTGTTAGTTGTTCTTGTTAGGTATTTTGGTCACAGTGACAAACAGCTGATTAACACAGGGATCAATTCAACAAGAGGATATAATCATAAACATAAAGGTACCTATTGCCAAAAAGCCTATTTCTGTAAAGCTAATGTTATTATATCTAATTTTAGAAACAGTTTCTAATGCAATTACAGTGGAGATGATTAAACACCCCACATTCATCAACAGACCAATAATTCACACAAAATATTTCAACAAAGAAGCACTATAACTAAACTATATTATAGACCTGATGGAATTAAAAGATATTTAATCCATTGTGTCCCATCATCCCTGTTGTGGAACACCTAAAAAAACTTATAGTATGTAATGAATAATACCATAATAATA
The DNA here is from genome assembly GCA_004024805.1 of Geosciurus inauris. Taxonomy (NCBI): domain Eukaryota; kingdom Metazoa; phylum Chordata; class Mammalia; order Rodentia; family Sciuridae; genus Geosciurus; species Geosciurus inauris. The sequence goes on from PVHX01003152.1 coordinate 53,788, forward strand.
ATATAATATTAATTAATAGATATGTCAGCTCTAGATTATGGCTTCTACCTATTTTAATTCACCCATGTTAATTTCATTGAAATAGTTGCAGAATTAGAAATTTCAGACTTGGTAAGTCAAGAGAACATTTCATCCACAAGCTGCAGTGTGCACATTTGTCTCATCAGTCCATGGATTACTATTTAGAATAGAGCATATTAGGTCACAAACAAGTTGCAACAAATTCAAAAAATTAAAATAATATCAGGTATCTTTTCTAACTGTAATGTAATAAAGGTAGACCAACAACAAAAGAAAATTTTTAAAAATGTACAAATACATGGAAACTAAATGACATTCTGTTGAATGAACAATATAGCAACAGGGAAATTAATCAATTTCTTGAAACAAATAGACATAGAAAAACAGCATACCAGACTCACTGAATATAGTAAAAAGCAAGACTAAGAGGAAAGTTGATAGCAATAACACCAATATCAAAAAAATAGAAAGGATTTCAAATAAATAATTTGACATATCTCAACAAACTAGAAAAGCAAAACAAACAAAACCCAAATTTGTAGAAGGAAATAAATAACAAAGATAAGACAAGAAAAAAAATAGAAACTATACTAACATAAAAATGAAAAACAAATGAAATGAAAGGTTGTTTTCTGAAAAGTTAATAAAAAATTGACAAACACTTAAGTAGACTAATCAAGCACAAAAAAGGACCAAACATATAGAATCAAATATAAAAAAGGAATTCTTACAACTGATACCACAAATTCAAAGGAACACTAGAGTCTAATGTAAATAACTATAAGAAAACAAAATTGAAAAACTTAGAAGAACAGTATAAATCTCTGGACACACAAAATCTACCAAACTTGAAATGTGAAGACAATAAAATTTGAACAGACCAATTATGAATAATGAGACAATCAATAATACAAATTCTCCCAAAGAAAGAAAAATTCTCATAAAAGAAGGCTTCACAAAAAAAATTTACCAAACTTTTAAAAAAGAACTAAGGTCTGTTCTTTTCAAAAGATTCCAAAAAAATTGAAAGAGAACCCTTGAAAATACATTCTATGAGGCTAGCATCACATTGATTCAAAAGCAGATAAGTATACAACAAAGAAAAGAAAATTAGAGCTCAGTATGCCTGGTTATCATACATAAAATAGGTCTCCTCGAAATATTAGCAAATCAAATACAAAACTCATCAAAAAGATCATTCACCAGATCAAGTGGGATTTATCCAAGGTATACATATATGTCTTAACATATGCTTATCAAAATTTTCATACATCAAATGGACAGAATAAGGGACAAAATTATATGATTATCTCAGTAGATGAAGAACAAATATTCAATAAGATTCTAACTTAATTTGAGACTAAAAAATCTTTGATCAAATTTAGTTTAGAAGGATCATACCTTAATGTAATAAAGATTACATATGAAAAACCAACAACCAATATCACCAGTATCATAAACTGAAACGAAAAAAAAGCTGAAAAGTGTTTTAAGATCTGAAACCAGATCATGAACGAAAAAAAGCTGAAAAGTGTTTTAAGATCTGAAACCAGAAAAGGATGAGCACTTTCACCATTCTTCTTCCAACTATTCTTGGAAGTCTTAGCAAGAACAATTTGGCTAGAGAAAGAAGTAAAATGCACAAAAGAGAAAGTGAGGATGTACAATTATTCATTTGCAGATGATATGATTCTACATAGACAAAACCTAAAGACTCCATTAAAGGTGTTAGAAAAAATAAGCAAATTCTGCAAAAATGCATAACAAATTAATATATAACAATATCATTCTATACACCAATAACAAACTTACTGAAGAAAAAATCATAAAAGCAATCCTAGTCACAATAGATACTAAAATAAAATAAAATATCTAGGAATAAACTTAACCAAGGATGGAAAAGATCAACACAATGGCAAAACAATGATAAAATAAATTAGAAAAGAAGCCAAAAACAATATTTCTCAGGTTCAAGAATCAAAGAATTAATATTGTCAAAATTACACCCAATTTATAGATTCATTATAATAACCATCAAAATAAGCAAAGGCATCTTCAAGGACCTAGCAATAGTGATAAAAAACTATACAGAAGCACAACAGATCCCAAATACAAAGAAATCTTTACTATAAGGAAACAAGCAAGAGTCATGACAGTCTCTGATCTCTCAGTTCCATCTCCTGTAAGGTTGTAGTGACCAAGAAAGAGCTGTGCTATTGGAAATACTGACACATAGGTCAATGGAGTAAAATAAAGATGCTGAAAATAAGTCTACACATTCACTGCCAACTGATTCTCCACAAAGGCATCAAAAATATTTCTTGATGAAAGGACAACATTTTCAATGCCTGATGCTAGGAAAATTTAACATATATGTGCACAACAATGACACTTGTCCCTCACCCTACACAAAAAGATAACACAAAATGAATCTAAGACCTGAAACTATGAAACTGCTAGAAGAAAACAGAGCAAAATACGTCGAGACATCAGTACAGGCAATAATATTTTGCATACAACCCCTAAAGTTCAGAAAACAAAACTAAAAATACACCAATGGGATTACATCAAACTAAAGAGCTTTTGTACAACAAAAAACACAATCAGGAAAGTGAAAAGATGGCATGTAGAATGAGATAAAATATTTGCCAACTATTCATCTGATAAAGAATTAATATCCAAAGTGTATGAGAAACTCAAAAAACTAAACAATAGAATGATAATCCAATTTTTAATAACAGGCAAATGATCTAAATTGATACTTAAAGGAAAAACATACTAGTGATCAGCAAGTGTAAGAAAAATGCTCAGTATCACTAATCATCAGGGAAATGAAAATTAAAGCCACAATGAGATAGCATCTCATGCAGTCAGGATGGTTCTTATAAAAAATTAAAAAAAAATACAAAGGCTGGCAAGAATAATGTGTAGAAAAGAGTACTCTCACACTCTGATGGTGGGAATGGTAAATTAAGGCAGCCATTATAGAGAACAGTATGGAAATTCACTGAAACCTAAAAATAGATCTACCATATGATACAGCTATTCCATTTCTGAGTATATCTCCAAAGGAAATGAAATAAGCATATCAAAGAGTTTTGTCTGCACTCCCATGTTTTTTTCTTTTCTTTTCTTTAAGCAGTATTTGTAATGGAAAGTTTTGGAATCAACATAGGTGTCCATAGATAGATGAATGGATAATGAAAAATTTGGTATACTGATGAAATGAGTTATTATCCAGACCATTAAAAAGAAGGAAATCTTGTCATTTGCAGCAATATGGATGGAACTGGAGGACATTATGTTAAGTAAAATAAGCCAGGAACAGAAAAACAAATACCACATGTTATTTTCATATGTTCTTTTCATATGCAGAAGCTAAAAAAATGAATTGGAAAGTACAATAGTAATTACTAGAGCCTAGGAAAGGTAAGGGTGAAAGGAAAGGCAGCCTTGATGGCAAATACCAAAATGCAATTAAATAGGAGAGATAAGTTCTACTGTGTTCTATACCATACTAGGGTGACTATAGTACACAATAGCCTATTATATATTTTACAAAGAACTAGAAGAGAATAGCACAAAGGATCTAAGTATAAAAAAAACATAAGGAGATGTAAATGGTAAATTCTTTGATTTGATCACTACACATTTTATACACAAATACACATAGATATCAATATGTGAGTATATGTATTATATATGTGTATATATAAACATATAAATATTCCATTATCTCTATTAAATATGTGTAATTATTACATGCCATTAAAAATAAATTAGTTTATTTTAATTGAAAAATGAAATGCTTATTGGTATAGGTGAATATATACCATATTTGTACATATTTCTATTTCATTTGTTCTTTATTTTTCATTAATATCCTGCTTCCTACAGTTTTAATTCATGATTTTTTATAATTCCATTTTATCTCATTTCATCATATTTATAACTTCAAAAATTTTTAGTGTTTGCCTTAGAGAATATAATGTACATCATCTTCAAATATAAGTATACCGCTTTGTGTATAGTGCAGGTACCTTAGACTGTTCACAATTCCTCCTTCCTATTTTTCTTGATTTCACTGCTAGTCATTTCACTTATTTATCCATTCTAATCAAATAACACACTATTGCAGTGAATATTGTATATTTACCTTTTCTATCAATTAAATGAGAAAAATAACATTTTTAAAAATTTTTAATTTATTCCTTTGGTGCTCTTCCTTTCTTCTTTTAGATCTGAGGATGGTAATTTTTGACCAGTTCTTCTGCTTGAACACCTTTTCATGTGGCCGGACATAAGCACAGTGACAAAGAATTCTCTTTGTTTTTGTTTCTCAGGAGAGATTTTATTTCTTCACATTTAAAAGGTAATTTCCCCAACCATAGAATCCTTGACTAGTGTCTTTTTTTCTCTAAAACTTTATATATTTAACTGTATTCTCTTCTTGCTTTGTGGCACCTAATAAGAAATCAACTATAGTTCTTAGTGACATATCTCTATTGGTAAAGTATATTTTTCTTCTGGCTTCTTTAAGTATTTTATTTTTAGCTTTTTCCCTTCATTTTGAATATGATAGGCACACATGTGTTTTTGTTGTTGTTTGTTTTTTAATGTTAGCCTTTTAGGTGCTCATTTAGGTGTTCCAATCTGTAATTTGGAGATTTGTCACTAATTTTGAAAAATTCTTTCTCATATTGATTTCAAATATTCTTTCTCTGATTTTGATGTTCCAATTATGCTGATGTTATATGTTTTTAATTTTGAAAACTATTTTTTAATGTGATTTTGAGTTTTTTAACTTTTGTTTTCATTCCATTTTGGTTGACATATCTTCAAACTTACTGGTTGTTCCCATATCTCTGTCATGTCTACTGTTGAGTCTATCAGAGACATTCTTCATTTCTGGTAGTGATTTTTATTTCCAGCATTTTATTTTGATTTTTTTAATATCCTCATATCCCTGCTTTCATTACTCATTTTGTCTTATGTAGAGCCCACTTTCTCTAGTAGAGCCTTTAACGTAATAATTATTATGTGTGATCAGTACAAAATTTACATTATATCTGGGTTTGATGATGATTATTTTCTCTTTTCAGACTTTATTTTTCATTGCCTTTTGATGTGCATTGTAATTATTATTTTTTTTTAAAAAGTGGACATGCATTGTCAAGTAATATAAATTGGGCACCTAAGTATTTATCATGAAATTTCATGTTAATCTGCCTAGGTGTTGGGTTGTGGTTAATGTTTGCTGTTTTTCAAGCTTTACCTTCCTCTCTGAAAGTGCATGGTCCACTATTTTCTTATCACTCACTTGCATTAGCATCTGATCTTTAAGAAAGTCACATTATATGAAATGACAGCCTGTACCTCATAACCTCTCTTCTGTCATGCATGTCATGACATCCTTATACTAAAAGGATGTTTCCTTGCATCAAATATTAATGCTGTCAGTGAGACCCTGCCTCTACATAAAACACAAAATAGGGCTAGGGATGTGGCTCAGTGGTTAATTGCCCCTGAGTTCAATCTCCAGTACCAAAAAAAAAAAATTTATATATATATATATATATATATATATATATATATATATGGTGTATATATCTTTGGTTCTGCTTTAATAGTTTTAATAACAAAACTAAATGCAACCTTATTATTCCTTTCAAACAGCAGAGTGTTCCAAATCAGCATCCTATCTCACAGACTTATAGTCTTCAACTCTGTTTCCATTAATACGTTGTAAAAATTTTGATTGACTGTATGTTTATTCTCATTTGCATGGATAAATGAAATGGAGGAATTCCATTCCCCACAAGAAATAAAACTGAGACAAAGTTCTTTCCTTTGGAGAGTATGTAGATGTTATGTAGAATGTTTTGAGCATATAATCGACCTTGAACAGCACTGGTTTGAACTGGGAAGGTCCACTTACATATAAACTACATTTGGAGACTTGTGACAGTTTGAAAAACTCACAGATGAACTGAGTAACCTCGAGTTTTTGAAAAAAATTAAGAAAACATTATATTATGATTGAATAAAATATATAGATAATAGTTTATTTTATCATCACCACAAGGCATATACAAACATATTTTTGAAAGTTAAAATTTATCACAAGGTACACACAAAATGCTGATGGATCATTCATGGTGCAATTCACAGGCAAAAGAAATCTAAACAAACGTAAATATGGAACATTTAACCATAACTACATAAAAGCATCTGTAGTATACATTGTACCTCTATAATAATTGTGCAGCCACCTCCTGTCACTATGGTAGTGGGTCAACAGCTATACCTGGATTTTCAAATTAGCAGGGGGTTGACTCCCGCCTATTCCCAGTGTTGTTCAACGGTCAGCAATATCTCACAAAGGTCACTTTTTAAAAGGGACCTCACAAAAGTCCCTTTTCCCCTACTAGAGCCAAGTGAGAAACTTTCTTGAATTTATCATGAAATCCTGATGTTGTTCCTGGAAGTAACATCCACAGAAATTACACTGAATCTTCCCACAGCTTCTTACCCTTTGACCAGTCCACATTGAACCTATAGAAATTAGCCAAAATTACAGTGGAAGTATTTCTATCAGTTTATCTCCAGTAGAACCTGCCCCAGGTGAGTAGATTTTGGCTCTCTCTTTGGATGTGTCTACAACCAAATTTCAAAGTAGCAGTTTACCCTGCAACCTCAGTTCTCTAATGGAACAGAAAGAAAATGATTGCTTAACAGTTTGTCTAGCTTTTGTTGTTGTTATTTGTTGCAAGTCACTCTTTAACATTTAGATCTTAAATGTTAAATACATTTTACACATAAAATCTTACTAAATTTACTATAATGTACACACTCCACATTTATTTGTGGAAGCAAAAATAAAAGAAGAGCTTATTTCCTGAATAAATGAAAATATAACACATAGGACTATAAATTCAAGAAAACATCTCTGAGGAACATAAGAAGGTAAGGAAGGAATTTCTCTGGAAAGGCAGCAAACATTTGAATACTTGATTTTAAAAAAGAGAACACTGTACTTTTAATTAATTTATTTCAAAACCATGCAAAAATATATTTATGCATTCAGCATCAACTATAGAATTTCCCACACATAAGAACTAGTGAGTGTGATCATTTCTATACTAATTAAATTTGTACTTAGACTAGAGATAGGTCATTTCAGCTTTAACTTGTAGGACATTAGCTGATTTATTCAGGGGTCAAAATGTAAATGTTCTCCTGAAAAGCAGTGAATCAATTCAGTGCATTCCACACATCATACATATTTTATAGCTAAAAACTCCTTCATATTTTTAGGAATCCCAATATGACAATTGTGTGTGTATATGTGTGTGTGTTTGTGTGTGTGTCCAATTCGTGAATTAGCAAAAACAAATTTTTAATATACATCACTTGGCAGTTCAACCATTTGTTCATTTTATGAGTATGTAGTGTGTGTGTGTGTGTGTGTGTGTATACTACACACTTTATTTTGCAGCTGATCTTTCAAGATTTAAAAGGATTGCTCATAACATTTCTCCAACATTAGTAAAATAGGTCAGACAGTATGTGAGCTCACATGAAAATAACTAAGGAAGACTGCCCACAGACTTCCTTCTCTTCTTTGACTTTCTGAATGCTTCTATTGTGCTGAATAAAGACTTTTAATAAGGGAATGAAAATACAGGCTATTGTGTTGGTGTTTAAATTGTGTGCACTGACCTAAACCAAAATTGTTAACATAATTTAGAGTCATAAGTTTTGGCAGATGAGCATGTGAATGAAAAATGCACACTACGTGGAATATAGGGCATGCATTTATTCTCAATAGTCCAGTTAATGCAGCTGTGTCCTGTCTGTCCTAGAAGTCTGTATTAGAATTTTCAAGGGGACATTCCCTTATAACAATACAAAACAACTTTTGGAATAATGTGACTTGATATTATACTGGTATAATAAAGTTATTTTATTCTTATTTTAGAGTGGAAAAAGTCAAGGTAGAATGTATTATGGGCTAAGTTGATTAGTAAACTCAAATGTATCTTAAATATTGTATAATTGGTGATAATTGAAGAGTTAATATAGGAAAGAGATACAAAGTAGAAAGTAAGGGTCGCTTAAACAAAATGTCTCCAATAATGTAAATTTAAGGCTAAAATTTATAATTTTATGATGTTGTCTATACCAGCAATATACCCCTTGGAGAGCTGAATGTTTATTCAGGGAATCTGACTGAAAGCAGACTGAATCGATCAGTCAGGAATACAGATCTCACTTTATATTCAGTGGCAGGAAATTTTCAGACATTTCTCAAATGCTTCAAAACCTCTAATTTCTAATGTCATTTGATCTTCTTGCTCACCATTGTGATTTACAATGTAAAAGAAATGGCATGCATCTTTGTTACTGTATAAAGGTCACAATTAAGAAAGAAGTATTTTTAAGACTGATTTTTTTCCCCTTCTTTTCCAAATTAGAATTCAGGAAGAGGAACCTTTTGGGAAAGCTCTGGCCTGCAAACTCAGAGAATAGATTGGGCCCTAGGGAGACTTAAAATGCCCCCCTTATTGCTTAAAACTGTGGCCAGCAGTTAAAAATAAAAAGGACCTTAGAAGACAATTAAAATAATATTCTGAAGCCCTTTAATGTTTTTATACTAGGATGGATCTACATGTTGTTTAATTTTTTAAAAAATTACAATTGACATTTAGACAATAGTTTAGAAAAAGAAAATAACTGGTGGTAAAAGATGAGCTGAACTGCACCCTGGATGTGGAGGAATGCAAATGAGAGTGTGCAATTGTGAAACAGTGCACATCAAAACCACTGTGGAGACAAATAACAAGGCTAAGTGACTTTCAAACTAAGAAACTAGGTCAAAAATTAGATCAAGTGTGTATCTGTAACAGCGGCATTTTGTTATCTAAATTGTTCAAGTCTTAATATTGCATTTTAGTGTGCTTTCTTTTGTGTACACATATGTGGTTCAAAATTTCATTTAAATAAACATTTTTCCCCCTAAAGCAAGTTAGCATCACAAAAAAAAAAAAAAAGAAGAAGAAGAAGAAGAAGAAGAAGCAGCAGCAGTTAGTTTTAGTCTCAAGTTAATCTAAAATTACACTGGATAATAAACATATCACGATGGATCATTTAAGAAATTTTTTTTAGATCATAAAATAGTTTTGGGGGGACTTCAATATTATCTAATAAGATACAATTTCCTGGGAGGAATCTCAACAAAATCATTGTTCCTCTCTGACCTTAGTAAGTAGTAAATCATTGTGAAAAGAATGCTTGGTAGAGGGATTGATTGGAGGATCAAGGAGTCTCTCCAAGATTGATAACTTCAGGAAGACACAGGAGAAGGAAGGGAGAGAAACTTATGTGAGGAGTTAGTAAGTTAGGATAGAAGGAAAAAGAATTAGGTAGAAAGAAGACATAAAGGAAAGACAAGGGAATACATTTTAAATTTAAAGTTATGTGTATTTTTTCAGGCCTGTCATTCCCTAAGCCACTCTCTTCCTCAGGCTTTTTACTCCCAAATTCATGAGAAATCTGTAAATCTACTGAGCATTGTTATTTAATCCCCTAATGAGTATATTAAGCCAAGAGACATGATATCTTGAGGAACTTATAAGGTGGGAGACTTTTCAGCATTCTCTTGAGAAGATATTAGTTTCCATCAGTCTAAGGCTGGAGATTGACCAGACCACCTGAACTGTCTTGAGATCACTAGACTGAGAACATTTCTATATATGTTCATATACCCACTCCTCACAAGGTTTTCTTTAAAAGAAGAGCTGGAAATTCCTTAACAGCATCTCTCATGCTTGAGATGGTCCATATTCTCCCTGTATGTGTATTGCTTGTTTACTCCTAAAGATGCCTCCCTTTTGAGATTGTCCTCATTCTCCTTAAAGGTAGTACCTTTTTTCCTAAGAAAACTTCTATTTGTGCCTCTGATTGGCATAAATTAAAATTCTTTTTCTTCATATATGCCAAGAACTGAACTGGTCCTGAATTGAGAGTCCCCTTCTCTTTGGAAAATTCTCAGACTCTTCTTTGGAGACTTCTCTTCTTCCATGACATAAATATCTGGAAAAATATACATACATCAGGAGTTCATTTTCATGTACTATTAATTATGGTGGAGTAGCCTCAAATTTCCAACATCCATTCATTAAGGTTTTGAGTCACACTGAAGATAGTATACATACCATTCATCCCAGATTTGTCTAGTCAGTTTGATTTTAAATAGCCTTTTCCATTTTCGATTTTCATCGTGTCCTTGCCCTTTCAAATGCAATTAGCCTGCAAGACCTGATGTTCTGTGTGCCCAACCAACCCAAGTTCCCCAACGTTGTCCTACTCGTCCAGTGGGTTCATCGTTCCTGGGTCTGAGAATCATCTTCTTTCAATCTCTTCATCTTTCAGCCTGTTTCTTCCTAGAATCTTTTATGATTTAAGAAAATACTTTGCATTCTACTGTAACTTTCTAAACTAAGCTCTCCCTTTCTATTATTCCCCCATCTTTGATTTCTATATTTTTCTTTCTTTTGACCAGATCTACCACGTATGGAGCAGATCAACATTTGTTCTTTTAGCCTTTGTTCTGAAAGATTATCATCTGTATCAGTCTCTCACATTCCACCAGCGTCCTACTATCTTATTCACACATTTATGTGTGACTGTACTAATAAGGAACCTAAATGGTACCTAACTTATATGCATGTACATAAGAATCAAATATTAAAACTTCACTCGAGAAACATGAGCTTTCATAATTTGAGGACTTTGGAGTTTATCACATGAACCACTTAAGTCTTTCAGGAACACAATTGACATACCTATCATTTTCAAGCTGCACTCCTCCAGGGATGTACATGGAGGGCCCATTCTTGCAAAGTGAAGCACCTTAAGTCCTCACTCATCTATCTGCCTCAGTAAACCTTTCTCAAAATTATTCTGTAATCTGAGTCTCTAAATAAACTGTCTTCTTCCTTTTACTTTGTTTTTGTCTGAGGTGTCAAACCTGCATCAGATTCAAAGTCTTACTCAATTCCTTCCCCTTATTCTTCACAGGCGTTTTACACAACCAATCTTGTCCATGTCTAATCAGGTTTAGTGTTGCTCCTTAGAAGATCCGAACTGACATAAGAATATAGCCCAAATGGTCTTTTTTCTAAACATCATCTCCACTGATGGAGTTTTAGTATAGAATAGTTTTAGTTTAGAATAATTTCATGGCTACTAATGTTGGAAACATTTAGAATAAAATGTCAGTTCTGTCAAGGACTAATTACATGAATTCAGACTATCATTTTAAGCCTCAGTTTTCTACTTTGTAAAATAAAAACAGCAATAATTATGTTGAGTTATTGTGTGGGAGAAGATTCTAACATATAGCAAACATCCATTAAGTGGTAATTCAAAAAATCATGAATGAATAATTATAGATCTTCAGGGAATTCATTTTGAATACTTGAAAAACATGACATAGAAAAGGAATTTTTACATTTCTCCCTGGGACTAGTGAAATGTCAGGGTGAATAGACAAGAAGAAAGATTGACATGGCTGACAGGATCTTCTGGAATTACCACTGTGGAGTGAGCCCACGCTTTCTAGAAAACTTTGGGTGGCTGAAGTCCTGCCATGCTCTCAGGAATTTCAGTAGATCTCATTTTATGATAGAAAAATTAGCATTAGGAACCTCTACAGACCTTTAGAATCTGAAAATTTGAGATTTAAGCTAACTGTTCTTTGCTTCTACTTATAGAAATGATTTTTTCTACCTAGTACTAGGAATTGAACTCAGGAGTGCTCTACCTCTAAGTGTCATGCCTCATCCATTTTTATTTTAGTTTAAGACAAGGTCTCTAAATTGTCTAGTCTGGTCTTAAACTTGCAACCTCTGCCATAGACTCCCAAGCTGAATTACAGGCATGCGCCACTATGCATGTCTGATTTCCTTTTTTTTTTTTAATTACTTTATTTAATTGCATTTCAAGCCATAGCACATATATAGAGCTCAGTTTTTCCATTTCTCTGGTTGCAAACCAGATAAAGTCACACCAATTGTGTCTTCATACATACACCATGGGTAGTGATGACGATCTCAATCAACCATCTTTACTATACCCGTTCCCCTTTCCCACCCCCCACCTCTCCCATGCTGTGTCCAGTGTTCCTCCATTTCTCTTATGTTTCCCATTCCCACCCCCCTTATCTATCAGCATCCACTAATCAGAGAGAACATTTGGTTTTTTGGGATTGGCTTACA